>MIQA02011092.1:0-11145 GCA_001887855.2 Sclerospora graminicola | reverse complement strand
GTAGTTCCGATTCTCAATTACTTCTCAAGTGTTTATATTGGCTTGGTATGAGAAACATACCGTTAAATGGCCCCACGACGCGTTTGCTTTCAAAGATATAGTGGTCCGAGATGTCGTACGGCGCTGAAAGACCAATGAACGCATGCACGTAGTTCGCGATCTCCTTTCGCTTCACAGCCTACCAACATAAAAGTTTCCAATGAGCTCTACCCGCATCACTTTCGCCATTCTGCAGTACCTTTGTGTCCTGACGTAAAGCTGAATTGATCACAGCCAAAGCGCCTACATGTCCACCAGATGAGTGTCCGCTCAGGAAAATCTTGTTGCGATCTCCACCAAGCATGTGACAGTGCTGTGAAATCCAGAAGACCTAAAGCAGATCCACCACAGCAGTATTAGCTTGCCCACTTAGACAGACTCCACCAGTCTTTGATTCACGCACAGCGTTCTCAACGTCCTCGATCATGTCCACAACCGAGCCATTCGGAAATGTCCTGTAATTCATGATTACCACCAAAATGTCTTGTGTGGCTAAATATTCTCCAACCAAAGCGTACTGCCACTTGTGGCCAAAAGACCAAGCTCCTCCGTGTATAAAAACCAGCACTGGTTTTGACGCTCCTTCTTGCACTCCATAGACATCGAGCATGTTGCGTCCGTGAATTCCATACTGGCGATTCATGTGACAGTCTCGAGGGGTCCATAGCAGTAACCGACTGATTCTCACAGCTAGTTGAGGTTTTATCAAACACAAAAGATACTCTGAACAGGCGATAAGTTGCCCTGTAGAAGCGTACTTCAAAGCTATGAGCATGGTTTCACGAGCAGAGAGACGGGGATCATTCTGCTGGAGCAGAATGTGCTGCTGGTGGAGATTGCGGGTAGCTTTGCGGGCATAAGCAAAGAAAACAAGGGCGAATGCTAGTCGCCGCAGTTTTGTCACGCTTTGCATGGGACAAGTAAAGAGTGATGGTCATTGATTCAATTTACGTTGCACAACCAGTTAGTGGTATGTGCTATTACTACGCATTAAGTTGTCGCCGTTTTTTTCTTTCTAGATAAGTGTCGCTGCTCCTACTGCTGAATCGGCTTCGTAGGGCACATACTCGAGCTCACGACAATTGTTGAATTGAGTTACATCTTTTGCAATAAATTTCGCCAGCGGATCGATACCTGAAAAGTTCTTCCACTGCTCAAAGGTTCGCTTCGTACCAAGAGAAAACTTTTCCAGATCCGTTCGATCGAAGTCCTCTTTCGTGACTGGCAAGTTTAGAATATGGCGAACACGGCGCTTCGATTTCTGCTGAATTTTGAACCGCCTATGCCAGTTGCGCTCCCACACCACTTTTCGCTTCTCGTACCAGTGGTAAGCGACATCCTCCGAGGGCACGTAAAAGTCATATCCAGCAGTCCAGAGCCGTGTTGCACGAGAATACTCTTCGCCATGGAAAAGGAAATGTGTATACGGGTCGTTGCGCACCTCCTTTACGTATTTGCAGCCACCAAAATTGAATCCACCGGCCAGCTGCGACATCAACCTCGGCTTTGGCGTGTCCTTCTTGTTAATCCACATGGGAGCCGCATACTGCACCATAGCGTCTCGGTCTCGCGTTTCAATTCGCGACATACACATGAGCTGCACTTTGTTCTCCATGCGACGGCTCGTTAAGTGCTTCGTAGACTTTGGGTACACTGAGATGATAGCGTTTGGATTCTCGAGTAAGTCCCATTGCGCCATCATCTTCTCGTCCCACTTGGGAATGAAAACTAAGTGCGAGTCTATTGACATGCAGAAATCCTCGTTCGTAATGGCCTTTTCTGTCTCATACCGTGCAGCAGTTGGTCCCTGCAATGCAACCGATTGTTAAGTACACGAAACAACTTAGAAGCTAGCACACGCCTTAAGTACCTACCGTCGCCTTGGCAGCATCAATTTGGGACGATACAATCTGCAAGCGACGACACTTTTCCTCCCCCACGTGTTCACAGTAGACATCAGCGCAAGGACGCTCATTTTTCGCGGGATATATTTGGTCGTATATACTGATCTTGACGTTGTCGGGTGCCACTGCATTATCAAAAATTGAGCGCAATGTCTCCGAGCACCTTTGCAGTCACCGTAAACAAAAAACGTCAGTAGCGTTCGAGAAAAGACATTTACTCGAGTCCTTACCTCGTCGAGTCGCGGTAGTTGGCGATCATGATAATAGATTTGCGTCCATTAATGATGGATGACGAATTTGTGGCCTCTAGCAGAGGTATTGGCACCACCTGTCGTTCGGCGCGCAAGTGACCGGTGGGCTCCTCGACGGACGTATCTATTACCGCACCACTGGCTGCGTATTCCTGCAAGTAGAGGAACTCGTAGATCACTACGACGAGACAGATGACTGGAAAGACTATAATAACAGCCACCCGCATATTCCATCGAGCACCTCTGCCTAGATCTCCGCGGAAGCTCACGCGGCCGTATGGCTGTGCCTTCATTTAAGCTGTCCTTTACCGTTACGAGAAAAATCTGGATTTGCGACATCACTCTTTGTTCACTTAAATAAATAAACCTTTTTGGTACCTTGTGGCAGTCTAGTGTCACGTTTGGACTGGAAAACGTGAACTTGCGCGTAGCGCTAAACGCAAAACTGGTGGAAAACGTGGCATCGTAAGCAATTCCTGTCGGATGCCCCGCTTTTTACAAAATACAGCGCGTCCCCCGTTTTTGCTTTAAAAATCTTATCATCTATTCGACGCGAACTTTTTGCTACATTTCTATTCTTATTATCAATGTGTGCACGAATCTGATGTCCCCAATGCAGTTAGCGCGCTGAACCACGGCGAGAAGGATTCAAGCATCCTTGTGTCCTTTGGCAGCAAATCTTGTAGTCCACCCCCGCGAAAACGGGATACTATACTGTACTGTAGTAGTAATGTGTAGTCTAGTTAGTTATCAACTAACGTTATTATTAATAGCAACTACTGTTATAACAAATAAAAACGTTTATGAAAGAATGGCTCATTCGATCTGGACACACCGAATTTGTTGGTCTGCCTCTGCGCCTGATCTGGTTCTCGGGATCCGGTGCTGTGGTAATGTTGGATACTAATGTAGTCGAATCCCTGCTTCCTACTAAGTACAGTAATGGACTACAGTACGGTACAGTATAGTACTGTAGTCCATTTCAGGATGAGCGCATGCGAACATTATCCCGTCGGAAATTCTACAAGATTCCGGAAGTACCCATTGCTACTTTACGAATTAAACGAATTTCTAATATTGTGTACACTTGGCAGGTGCCACAATCGGATCAATTATCGCATACTTGCGCCAAGATAAAGAGATGGCTGTGTGCCATTATATTAGCGTCACCCCGGGTGGAGGTGGGCCAATATATCGGACAGGCACCTTCGATAACTCTATTTCACTGCCCTTCAATTCTGTCTAATGTCAAGTGGAGAAAAATTGACAACGGCCGGGTGGGAGGCATACACATGGGGACAGCACACAAAACGCACCTCCAACAGATAGAAGATGGAATTTATTGGACTGTCCGCTCGTCAACAGATCCAGCTGTAGATAAGTGGGTCACGGAAAACAAAATATTTGTGGTATGCAAGCCGCATCCCGACTTACATGATTTTCCATGGTCTTTGGATGAAGATATTCGCTCAATTTGGCGAATTCCAGCGTCTCTGAGAAAGAACAGTCTTAGACAAGTGGGAACGAAAACATGCCCGTGACCAATGGTGGATTATACTTCAGGACCAATCCCCGAAGCAGATCTGGCAGAACAATCACATTTTGTCGGATTATCAAGTGTGGGTTCTTTATCGTCTCACTACGCTACAGCTAAACACCTTCTTTGTCCAACATACAGGTTCTGACACGTGTATACTGGATCAAGTTTGCAACAGTAACAAGACGGACGTTCAACACATCATGTGGAGCTGCACCAGGGCTAAGCTCTTTTGGAAACGTCTCATTGAACAGTGGACCGGCACGGCATCTCAGGAAGACGTGGTGTACAACTATCAAGAAGCAATTGTGAAGCGGACGGCGCCTGTGGACACTACGTTTTTAGACACGGCAATGATGAAAATGTGCGGAATGGATATTATTTCGTACCAAGGCCTCTTCCAACGAGTCTGGTGGGGGATATGTAGTATTGTGCATGTGTGTATGTGGCAATTACGGAACCGGGCCATTTTCGAAGGCCGGCCATACTCGCAATGGGATCATGTGGATACAATATGGTCGCATTGTAAAAATCAGTTGTTTGCTGTCGCGGAATACGAGAGCAAAATTCCAAGTTATCGAGAGGATGGTATACGGTTTCTTCTATGTCTTCAGTGCTTCTACAACATTCATCCAGCGCCACCGTCCAGAACGGTGCTTAGACATCGAGGTACCCCACCCGACTCCTCGAATGGTCACCCTGAGCCGAAGCTAAAAACTAGGGTGCAACAGTTTATAGTAGCTAATAGTTAAGACTAAATAGACTACATTTATTATTATTATATTATTATTATTATTATTATATTATTATTATTATTATTACTGTAGTCCATTTTGAAAGGCCATGTCGTCACATCATCTCAACGGTGTGACGATCAGGTCCCCTCAAAATGCGCTTTTGATTGGTTGTAAATTGCCTTATCTGTGACCTAACTGTATGACTAAAGGAGATTGGCGACGGACGGAACAACCCAATGTGATCGGGATTCTTATGCAAGAAATTCATCTCTCCTCCAAGGAAGAAGCGGATGCGATAACTAGGCAATGGGAACAGTGTGGAACTACCAGGACCGGGCCCATCATCTGGCACATTGGGGGCTATCGGCTGGTAAAACCGGAGGAGTGGGTGTAAGGGGGTACCATTACATAAAAAAAGTGAGTTTGAAATATCACAGTTCAAGTTCAGACTTACTGTCTGAAATGTGAGTATTGAATTATAAGTTATTACAATCCACCCTGGGAAACAAATTCTGATACAAATATCGAATCTAATAAAAGATATAATAATAAGATTATTATTAGATCATTTTATATTAGTGGTTCTCACGGTTCGAAGGTAGGTAAAAGTAGGTAAAACGGACCAATCAGAGCATACCTTCGGTTTGGCTTCAACGCCCTTTTTTCCACACGTTTGCCTCCACCGATTATCGCGGAAGGCAAAAACGAGGAGTTGGAGGTATATTGATTGGCTGATTTTTGCTTAGAACAATCGTACTTAGCTAATTATATAGAGTAATATATACTGAGGTATGTCTGCCGCTGCATTGGTTTAAATCGTGCCTGTGGGTATGCAAATGGTTCTCACGGTTGGAAATTCGTACATGCGCGCTGATAGGCTAGTTTTGCCTACCTACCTTCAAACCGTGAGAACCAATATTACATGTTGTTTCTATGACTAGTCTAGATCTAATTATAGTAGTTAGCTCTAAACCACTCAAATACATTTACTCTTAAACTTACCGTCTTGCAGCCACGTGTCATGGTATATTATTAACATACCGTAATGGACATGTCAAAAATATCAAACTTGTTACAAGTAACATCCCTATATTTGGATCATTTTTTAGCTCACTCATTAAAGTACGGGTTATCGTTTTAAAGAGGAGATCAATTATGTCCGTGCATCTAACAACCAAAAGTGATAAGTTACCTAATTAAATTTTGTCGTTTGAAAATTACAATACTACTCATTATCGGTGTTGAGAGGTTATGAAAAGGAACTTGCCTTAAGTAACAGTCTCTTATTGAGGTGGTTTCTGCTGCACATTTGTGTTATCTATAACATGTCTATTACGGTATATATATCCGAGGAACTACTTAATCAATTAAATAGTCCATCTTTAAGTTTAATACTAATTAAACTACTAAGGAACAAATTACATTTGTTCCTAACCAATTGCACGCTTCCTCACTTGCAATTTAGACAGTGTAAGCCTGTAACAGCTAGTCTGTTACACCTGGTAGCACTTAGTGGTCCGTCGTAACGACCACTGTTCTTTTCGTTCCACTGGTTAACTTGCGGAGCGAAGGTTTAAGAGCCGCTCGACCGACATGACGACGGTCTGCGACCGTGAACGCGAGCGACAGCTCGAGCAAGACTTAGTGTGGGAATCTTTCCCTCACTTCCCACAAAGAAATGGGGATACTGTGGTGGAGATGATGCGGACCATGGGGACCAACATCATCACCATCCTCCGTGGTAAAACATCGGAGGGAGCGTTGGAAATGGCAAACCGTTTCAAAAGGGTTTACATAGACCCCCAGGTGCGTTCCGCGACAATAATGTCGCGGTCGCCACCTACAGCGCCCATGGCGAGCGTTGAAGTAGTAAAGGCGCGGATACCGCCCTTTACTGGCGAAAGGGGTGAACCCCTTCGTAGATTGTTCACAGAGGTGGAAGATGCCAACTCTGCGCAAAAGTTTGTGGACCCGCGTTCACAAGCTGATTTTGCCATCGCATGCCTGGACGGTCGCGCCAGGGCATGGGCAATGAGCCGCAGATCCACTGATGGATCTGCGTTCCTGACTTATCAGGAATTAACTTCGAAGCTCCAGAAATGGAGCTTAGTTGACGACAAGAGTTCATGGAACTCCGGCAAGGTAAGCTGAATCTTCAAGCTTACGATCAGAAGATACAATATTTGTTATCAAATATTGTGTATGAGCCGGTGCCCCCTGCTATGCAGGTCACCGGCTACATGAAGGGACTGAATGACGGTTCCATCAAGCAGAGTCTTTATAGAACTCCGCCGAATACTCTGCAGGATGCTATAGACCAAAGCATCCGGGACGAATTCAGCATGCGTTCAGCGTCAACGCATGATGGATTCAGTCGAAAGGTTCAACAGCATTTCGACTTTAACATGCCGCCGGTGCAGCATGCTAATCATTCTTCGAACAGACGAAGTTCACACTTCGTCCCGCGACACCAAAACCCGCGCCAGAGCGCGGGCGGAGGAGGTCCAGAACCGATAGACCTATCGGTTGCAGTTGCCTCGACACCGAGGCCACCGAAAAACAAGAAGTTCCTTCGCTGCAATAGATGCGCGAAGATGGGCCATTGCGCCCATGAATGCATGGCGCCGCGGCTGGCGCCACGCAGTCAGACCGGACAGTCCGCTGGTAAGCGACATCAACAGGGGCAACCCTCTGTTGATGCAACTTCAACAACCAGTAGGGAGGGGCGCCTTACTGGACGGGTTATCTCACATGCTGACATCGGACATGTGAGGATAATAGCCCCAGACGGGACAATGTCCTGTCAAAAGGTACAGGGCGAATAGAAACCTCTCATCATCCTGAAGGTTAAGCCACATGGAAACGATGTCCCCATGCGCGCTCTGTTTAACACAGGAGGGTCAAACAATTTCGTTAGAACTGAGGTTCTAACGTCGTTGAATTTCGTGGAGATTGACACTCCGCGAAGTTTATGTCAGCCCGATTAGCAACAGGTGCAACCGTGCTATAATAAAGTGTGTGATTCGCATACGCTTCGAATTGGATGAGCTGTCGTCAAGGACGAATACATCGTCCTCGATCTAGACGACAAGTTCGATGTAATCTTGGGCATCCCTTGGATGTCCAAGCATAAAGCAACGATCGACTGGGTAAACCTGTCGAACGACTGCGGCGGCCCACAGGATTCGATCACCCTGTGAGTAATCCGGCTATATCTAACAATACAACCGCAGAGTCAGACGGTCTGGTGGGCAGCGATGGCACCACCAGGTCTGATTTGACACTATCAGCGGATGGTACACCCGCTGATAAGAGTCCAGTGGGACTTCAAACGCAACGGAAGAGTCGTTGCGTGTTGGTAACGTATGCAGCACGGGTGGCAAACACCCCCGTGTTGAATCAACCACGATCTACGACGGTCGTGGTGTGGAGAATTTATCCACGGTGGGAAACACCCACTGTGAGCAGGAAGATACCGACACAGATGAAAGCGATTCCAGTGTCGAAGACGAAGAACTCACGACTGAGAGCAGTCGCGAGCATGAATAACCCATGGTAGACAGTGGTCACCATGTTGATGACGCCTTGCGCACGAGTGATAACAATCACCGTGCTGCAGAACAGGCAATAGATCAGACGAGTGCATCTGACCATGTGGTTGAGTCCGTCGAGACGATAAACGTCTTGACGCAGACAGAGACTGGATTAGCTACCCAGTCTCTAACATTCAACAATCCACCGAACTTAGGTTTGGAGGTGATGGCTCTTCCAGCCTTGAGCTGGAAGAAGTTCGTGAAGAATTTGCACGATGATCAGATCGATCAGATCTCTGTCATCGTTGCAACAGACGGTGTTGTGGATATTCATGAACGAATATCCACACTGCCGCAGATGACATTGGGAACAAGACTGTTCCCAATGAACAAACCAAAGTTCAGCGCTTTGAAGCACAGAGCTGGGAGTCGCTTAAAGCGACTTTCCCATTCTATGAGGTACTTTGGGAATACGCTGACGTATTTCCAGAAGAAGTAACTTGCAAGCTCCCTAAAGATAAAGGAACTAAACATGAAATTGACCTCGTGCCTGGCACGAAGTACTGTGTCACGCGGTAATGGCCATTACCGCGTGGCCAGGTCAAGGCGATCGACGAGTTCTTTGAAACTCGTCGCAAGGCGAGACATGTTGCGGGAGTCTACCTCACCGCACTCCAGTCCCCCCTTTTGTGTGAAAAGCCCACCGGAGGGTGGCGGATCGTTCATGATTTTAACAAGCTGAGCATAGCCACGGTGCCGGCACAGACGCCGATACCGCGGAAGAATGTCATCATTGATGGCATGAGTGGGAGCACCGTTTTCAGTGCTCTCGATTTTAGGGATGGTTTCTACCAAATCCTTATGCGTGAGAAGGATATCCCTCTCACGGCAGTAAGCACTCCAAGCGGTATGCTTTGGGAGTGGCTTGTGATTCCACAGTGGCTTCGAAATGCCCCTGCTACATTCAAAAGATGCGTCACGCATCTATTGCGCCCGGTGCGAGAATTTGCACCGAGCTATTTTGACGCCGTAATCATCCACAGCAAGGCTGAACACGGTAAAAGCGATGTAGCGGTTCATAAAGAACATCTATGTTGGGTGTTAGATTTTATGCTTAAGCACAAACCCTATGCAAATTTAAAGAAGTGCACCTTCGGTGCACCTGGATTACCCGTTCTTGGCCGTTTTGTGGGCAAGAACGGGGTGTGCCCTGATCCAGAGAAGATCAGGGTGCATCACGGACATGTGCCTTTAGGTCAAGAAACTGAACGACGACATAGTCATAGTGGGTATGTACATAGACGATTTGTTCGTCACAAGCACGAAAAAAACACTGGTTGATCAGTTTTCGTGGATATGCGTGTTTTGGACATCAAAAAATTAGGAAAAGTTTTTGAATTTCTTGGCATGCGGGTAGCATATAATGCTACGAAAGGGTACACGCTAGATCAAGAAATCATGATCAAAAGTCTGTTGGAGAATTTCGACTTATGAGAAGCGAACTCTCTCAAGTTACTGATAGGCATGATATACGAGGAACCTAAACAGCGAAGAAATATTGCCGAAATTTGGAGAAATCGTTTTTAAAACGTTTCAATCACTCGTAGGAAGCCTTCTATGGATCGCACGATGCACGAGGCCAGACATAGCATTCGCATTTCATAAGGCAACGCGCTGGACTCACGCACCAAGAGTGGTGGACTGAAATCTCGCGAAATGAATAGCAAAATATCTCAAGGAAACGAAACATAAGAAGTTTCATATGGGAAGCCCAAGATCGGGTGAAACTTTGGTAGAAATCAAGGGATGCAGCGATTCCGAGTCCGCCTGATCTAAAGATGATCGAAAGTCGACAACAGGCGGAGTGATGACACTAGACGGCATGGTTATGAATTAGGTGTAAAAGAAACAAGGTGGTGTATCGCTATCTACAGTGGAATCCGAAATTTATGCTGGCTCAAAAATTCAGATGGAAATGATCGGCTTGCGTGAGTTGCTACAGGAAATAGGCCTATCGATTGTGCGTCCTATGTGTTTGTTGATGGACAATCAAGCGGCTATCAAGCTTTTGCAAGGAAATGAAGGAAGCTCGAAATTAAAACAG
Organism: Sclerospora graminicola; assembly: GCA_001887855.2. NCBI lineage: Eukaryota > Oomycota > Peronosporomycetes > Peronosporales > Peronosporaceae > Sclerospora > Sclerospora graminicola. The sequence continues at coordinate 1,040 of MIQA02011092.1, read as the reverse complement.
GTGGATATTCGACTAAAGTTTATTATTTCGAAAATCAAGAATGGAAAAATAAATAAAGCAACGTCTCGACTAATGATATGTTGGCCGACATGCTAACTAAAGCATTGACTTACCCAAGGCTAAACGAATTACGAGCGGCTTTTGGTCTGGAGTGAATACTTGCAAAATTCCTTTCCAGAAGGAGTTTTGGAATATTACTGTGAAATTTGATTTTGAGGAAATACAAAGTTAATTCAGTAATTTCCGAATTGGTGAAAGTAGATTTAGCTTGGTCCGGAACGGCCTCCTTTTCGGTACCGCCGGTCCGGAACGGCCTCGGCTTTCAGTACTGCTCTGTTTTGCTAATTATCTATTTTGGAATAAATCGACATGGTTACAAAGAAGTTACGGTACGGTCCCATGATAGTTGAAACCACTGACAACACTTCGCATGCACGTTTACATTGCTTAGGAAGATAAACATTGCTTAGGAAGATATACTTCTTAATATACTTTATATTACTAAAGTCACTGTTTTCGTTTGCTTCGGACTACGCTATCACCTCAACGAAAAGTCAGTGTTATTATACATAAAATGGGGTGCCATTACATAAGTGATATTTAAGTTGAAATATCACAGTTCAATTTCAGACTTACTGTCTGAAATGCCGAATATTGGATTATAAGTGGTTATAATCCAACCTGAGAACAGATTCTGATACAAGTATCGAATCTAACAAGTAATCTAATGATAAAGATATCATTAGATCAGTTTTACATTACATGTGAGAACAGATTCTGATACAATTATCGAATCTAACACGTAATCTAATGATAAAGATATCATTAGATCAGTTTTACATTACATGTTACTATGATTATTCTAGGTCTAATTTATACTAGTTAGCTCTTAACCATACATAAATATATTCACTCTTAAACTTACCTTTTTGTAAACACGTGGCCTTAGATATATATTCATATATATATATTTAATCGACTATTTAATTAATTAAATAGTCAATCCAAAAGTTTATCTTTATTAACTATCGAGAACCAAA
>MIQA02011086.1:0-26554 GCA_001887855.2 Sclerospora graminicola | reverse complement strand
TCGGAATAAACTGGTCTCAAGCCAGAAATAAATCATCTGCTTTTAAGTAAAATGCAGAGTTGGCAATTTTTTGCTGAATCTTTTTAACTGGATACTGCATGCGATCTGCCACCGAAATTCTGCGACTATCGGTTTATAAAGCTAGTCGTATGGTACGATGTAAAGGGGCCGTTACGGCGCAATGCGAACATGTATTTCGCCACTCTAAAAGATGTTTACAATGTCATGGGTGTGTATGCTGCATACACTATAGAGTTACGTCAGCATCCTCAACATCTTGCGTGTAAAACAAGAGCTGTCTATGCGATTTGCACCATATGGGACGAAAGTTGAAGTTGTTATGTACCAATCATGCAACGACAAATCGATACTTAAGTACATTTATTTATGTGTAGTATCCAATCGCACTTCAAGAACGAATGTGCAGATCTATCCGGAATATTTCAATTGGAGCTTCCCGTCGATCGTGAGACATGAATTGTCGCTTGGAACCAAATTAATTGACAAGTCTTTTACGAGGCGTTAATCTGCGCTGTAACTGTCTACCATTGAGAAATGTTAGTGATGAGTAGGACCCCATGCGCTTAGTGCTTCCTATGCCATATCGTTAATGGGGGTAAGCGATTACAAAAACGAGGTTCAGTTGTACGCTCGCTCTTACTTCTTCAAGATTTGCACCGTGGCAAAATTGATCTCTTACCTGTCTAGAAGATCGTGGCAATTTTTTCGAGATTATTTTACTACGTTCGCAAAAAGATCCAAAAAAACTCTATGTCAATACTCCAGTATTCTTCAACTACAAAAAATTCACTTCCGTGTCTACCATCATTCTCACCATTGCTCATAGTGTGACAAAAACAGCGACGATCGGCTTCTCACTGGCGAATGGTGTAATGCACATAAGAACATTCCAGACGTTCTGCAAACCTTTCGATGTTTTGATTGGTCAAAAGCCAACCATCATTCTCAGCGTATATTTTATACCAGTCAAATCACGGGAACGTTCAATTTTAAGTTGAAATATTCCCTGGATTCCCAACTGCTCGAACGTTATGCGCTGCCTTTTTCCGCGCAACCATTGACATGTTCCATGTTTACGGTTACGCTTTGTGAGAAGACATGACCTAGCCAATAGATCGGTCAGATTTCAATTTGCCAGCTAAAGCACAGATCGACCATCATTCTTGTAGACAACTAAACATGACTGACAAGATTCATAGAGAACAGCGTAACGAGAAAACAGACGCCATTCCCGAGGCAATGCGCTGCCAATACTCCAGCAAACGTTGCGACAACGAACGCACTCATAAGAAGAGTGGCGGCTTGCACAAGTTTTGTGCCATGCACCGCGAGAAGGCTAATCGCAATCAAATGCGCTTAGATCAACGAAGACGCGTTATAAAGCAACAACAAAAGGAACGTCAGCGACAACAATTGGCACACCAGATGCAGCAGATTCATTCACAAATGCAACCGATGCACCGAGTACACCGACCTACGTCCGCTGTCATGGCAGCAGGACACAACTTTCATTATGGCAACAGAATGCAGCAGCACAGCCCCGTCGGAGCCATGCGCACTCCAGGTGTAATCAAGCCAATGTCTCCGCTTAATATGAATATCACTATGACGATGCCGATGCAGTTTTATCCGACACTGGGAATGCAGCCACCGACACGGCAGCCGACGCCAAACCTTCCACTATTTGACCAACTTGATTTGGATATCCTTGAGGCAATGCTCTTTGGCAGTGACGAAGAACAAAATGATGCGCATACGATAACAGCATCCCAGTTTATTTGTTCACCGTCGATTGTCAACGTGTGAAGGCGCGGCGCCGTCGTGACTTCGCTGGTTCAACTCCAATCCTGACGGCGCGAATATTAATTGCACAAACGTATCGGACGCACAATTTTTATAGCTAATGACGCGCGCATAGCAGTGGCATGCGCGCAGTGATAGATAGAAGCTCGCTCGCTTCAAAATATTTAGGTAAAGTTACTGCTACAAAAGACAGTCCGTGTGTCCTTGGCGATATACCACACTAGTATTAACATGTAATCAATTCAATGGCGTTCGAGAAGCTCGCCATTTCAAAGATAAACGTAACTTTAAATAAAATACTGTATCCACTGTTGGTACACTGTACCACATTATTATGAAAGGTGTATCCCTCATTCGGATAAAATCCACCTTGTTGCCACGTCATCTGCGTCTCGCCATGACTCTCCAGTGGCTAGTGACGTCGCTAGCGCTGCTCTCGCTGGGTATCGACGCCTCCAAGGGCGTGGGATCGCGCCCGAGCTACAACGACAACTTACCGCCGTGTCCAGTGTACGTTGCCGCCGCCTTCCTTCTATTTTTTATTGCAATACAATATATATTTTTTTCTATCCGTCTCGATGAAAAAACTCAAACTGTAACTGTTTCTATTTGATACTTTATCAATAGTTCACTTGTGACAAGGGGGAGCAGCGTCTTGATCTCTCGCGACTAAATGACAATTATTGCGACTGTGACGATGGCAGTGACGAGCCCGGGACGGCGGCGTGTTCCCACACACGTGCAGTCTTTCATTGTGTCAATGCCGGCTTCTTCTCGCTTGATATTCCCACGTCACGTGTCAATGATGGCGTCTGTGACTGTTGTGATGCGTCGGATGAATACGCAAGCGGTGCATCGTGTGCTTCTCGCTGTTTCGAAGAGATGGAGCACTTTAAAGCCGACAAGAAAGACCTGATTGAACAAGCAGAAGCAGGTTTAAAAGATCGTGTGGCTCTAGTAGCCGAAGTTCAGAAGCTTTGGCACGAAACAGAACAAAAGAAACACGAGCTTGAAGCTTCAGTTGCTTCCTTGCAAGTGATGGTGGAGCAGATGGAAGCGAGAAAAGCAGAAGAAGAGAAACGGGAGCAAGAAGAAAAGCAGCGTCAGATCTTCGCAACAAAACAAGAGATTGGAACGCAATTGGGGCTCTGGGAGCTCACGAAAGAGCAGCTAGTGTCGATTATCCTCGAAATTGGACGAAAAGGTGTAAGCTTCTCGGCAAAGCACGAGCTGCTTCCAATCATTCGAAACGAACGACAAGCAGCGTATCCAGGAGAGGAGAAAGACGTTCCAAAGACACGAATGGAGGAACTAGACGAAGCCTTTCGAGAACGAGACGATGCCCGTCAACTAGAGACGCGTCGAATTGAACAATTGATTAAAGAGCGTGAAAAAGCAAAAGAAGAGAAGGAAAAAAAAGCTGGTGAAGGGGTTGAAAGTGAGAGACTGGAAACGGACGATGAAGATCCAGTTTCGACTGAAGATGGAGAAGAGGGGGAAGAATCTTTAACACTTCCGGACGTTGAAACGCATCCACTGGATCTCTTGTACGATGAGATGGTTGCTAGTGAAAACTATGAGCGTAGCGAAGCGATTCAAGCCCGAAAGCAGCTGGAAGAGACCACGAAAGACTTGAAAACGACCCACGAGGCGCTAACGGACGTGAAAACAGTGTTGGAGAAATCGTATGGCAAAGACCGCGTGTTGTTTGGATTGCGTGACAAGTGTGTGGAAGCCGAGGCTGGACAATACACGTATAAGGTTTGTTTCTTCGGAACGGCCATGCAGGACCACATTAAGCTGGGCGATATGGAGGAACTTAAAGAGGGAAACAACGGGGACGAGATGATTACGTTTTCCAATGGGCAAAAGTGCTGGAATGGTCCCCATCGATCGATGACTGTCAAGTTGGAATGTGGACCCGAACCGATGAAGTTATATGAGATTGAAGAACCCAGTACGTGTGTCTATGCGGCAAAGTTACGCACCCCAGCCGTATGCCATGAAAACGATCGTGAACGGATTTTAACGTTCGAAAACGCGCAGACGGCTCCTCATCACATTGAAATGGAGGTGCCACCCACGCTGTAACGGGTCCGGTGGCAGTGTTTCTAATTCATCATTACAAGAAATGCAAGAAGAAATGCATTGAATAAAGAAACATCATAGGAATTTCTTTTTTATGAGGAGCTAATGAAAAAGTGTAATGATGTTGCTTAAAAAGGGTTCGTTGAAAAGGGTTCGACGAATGATAACCAGTTTGCTGTCCCATGTAAGGCTGACCCATTTGCTGTTGTCCCATATAAGGTTGTCCCATTTGTTGCTGTCCCATAAAGGGTTGACCTATGTGTTGCTGTCCCATAAAAGGTTGACCCATTTGTTGTTGTCCCATAAAAGGTTGACCCATTTGTGGCTGTCCCATATATGGTTGACCCATTTGTTGCTGTCCCTGACCCATGTGTTGACCCATTTGTTGCTGTCCCTGACCCATATGTTGCTGTCCCATCAAGCGTTGCCCGCCGTAAAGCAGAGCTGGAGGTGGAGCATCGATTTCTGCAAACGGATCCACTGCCACAGCGTTTGATGCCATCGAAGGAGTTGACGTTGGAGTTGCTTGTTGCTTGACTTGGTTAAACGGCTGATCAAATGGGTCCATCATTACGGAAGTAGAAGGAACGACCTGACTTGCTTCATTCGAAGTTGAAGATGGAAAAGTGGCGAAATTTGCAAAACTTTCTGCGGGTGCCGTCCACGTTGTATCAAACGCATTTGATGATGTTGCTGGTTTCGTAGCTGGTGGCTTGTTATCCGAGATAATTGGATTGAAAGTCATATTCAAGAGATCGTCAGAGTCCAAAGTCGTGGTTGTGACTGTCTCCTTTCTTGCTTCAGTCTTTTTAACCGATAGAGAAGAAGAAGAAGAAGAAGCTACCGATGTTTCTTCTCCTTTCTTCTTCTTCTTCTTCTTGTCGTCGTTCTCTTTCTTCGAAAGAGGAGGCAATGGACGACCACGAAGAACTTCCTCAATGCATTCCATAATGTGATCAATCGTCGCACGTTTCTCCACGTCAGCCGTGAGCATGCGAGCAATTATTGTATGTACCTCTGGGGAATACGACGAGTTGGCTGGAATCGTATACCGATCGGTTCGAAGTCCTTCTAGCGGAAAAGGGGACTTGAAAAACGCCATACTATAGAGAATACAGCCCATGGCCCACACATCCACCGCTTCAGTGAGTTCCCCGGCACCAAACATGGCAGTTCCTTCGACGTCGGCTAATTCAGGAGAACGATACATGGCTGTCGTGCGTTTCGAGACGTTTTCGGATTCCCGCATTCGATCGGCTTTTGTACCAAGGGATTGTGGTCCTTCCACACACGAACCAAAGTCGCAGAGCTGATAAATGCCTTCTTTGCCCAGTAAAAAGTTCTCTAACTTGAGATCTCGATGCGCTATCGGTGGCTTTTGCGCATGCAGCATCGAAACGGGTCTGCCAACAGGGGTACCCAAAAAAAAGGTCAGTAACGTTACTTTTATAGAAAAAAGAGTATAAATAAAACCACGTACACACATAAACTTTTAAACGTTCGTAGTAGTTCATGTTGGGGGAAACGTTTTGTACCCATTTTCAGCATATTCTCTTGCAAATGACCACCTGGACAATACGCCATGAGGATAAACACTTCACTTTTATCGCCCCGAGCTTTGCTTGTATGGGAAGCTACGAATTGTACCACTTGGGGGTGGCACAATCGTTGGTGGAGTTTAATTTCACTCGCAATCCACTCGGCAGTTTGTTCATTGTGGGCCACGAGACGTTTCAGGACAAGTGGCGAAGCCGTTGGTGGTGCACGCACGTCCTTTACGAGGAAAATGAACGATGAACCTCCTTCGCCTAAATATTGCACGGCTTCAACCTCATGACGACCAATGGTCATGCGTTTACCAACTTGTTGCTGTACATTACCCATGATGACGAGTTAGTTAATCACCACTCTTTTCTCTAACTGCTGGGCGACAGGAGAAGTTTAAACATGTATAAATAAATATAAATAGCTCTGACGTCGTTTTGATCTTTTCAACCGTTTTCACTTCAACTTGGAGGTTGCACGAAGGTGAAAACTGCATATGTGCTACACATAGTTTACACAATTGTTCATATTGTTCATAACCACAGACGCACGCAAGCAAGCTTCTGCTGGAGAACATGAAGCACCACCGTAAACTCAATCGCAAGACGTCTCATCGACTGGCAATGCTACGGTACGTTTTAATCCACTCTGGTTGAAATCATGTGGCGCTTTTCGCATTCTTGATCACTCACGTCTTCTATTGGCCGACTCAGCTTGTTTACTAACCCTCTTGTGACATTTTTCTATTTGATGCAGTACCATGGTGACACAGCTGATTGAACACGAGCGTATCCGCACCACATTACCTAAAGCGAAAGAGTTACGTCGTGTTGCTGAAAAGGTAGTGACGATGGCGAAGCAGGGCGACGAACCCGCTCGTAAGCGTGCTCAGAACGTCGTGCGCACACCTGAAGCTGTGTCCAAGCTCTTTGACGTCGTGGGGCCTCGTTATGCGTGCGTATAAGTGTACAACATTTATGAGTAATCAGTTGCAATGACAAAGTGTCTTTTTTGTATCAGGTTGCGTGAAGGTGGCTACACACGCATTCTCAAGGCTGATTTTCGAAAGGGCGACGGAGCCGAGATGGCAATTATTGAATATGTGGATCGGTACGGACGCAAATGAGGAGGAAAAAAAAGATGGAAATGTGTTAATAATTGCTACTGTTGGTCGGTCATGTGCAGACCCGGTGAGATGCGGAAGGCCAAACCAGTCACCGGCATTGAAGCTGCTCGTGCGGTTTTTGAGGCTGAAGTTGCCCAATAAGAGACTACTCTCTAACCGAGGAGCTTCTTATTGCATTGGGTGTACATACTAACTGCCATAACAACCATCTCATCTAAACAACCTATTCCACCATCAACAAGATACATGTATCTAACCACATTGCCCCATCCATGTCTTTATCCCTTTGTTCTACTGGACTCAAAGTTCACTTCCTCTAACTGCGCTAATCGCTCATCGACCGTTAGCATCAGTCCTTTCACCTTTTCCATCTCGTCCCGTAGCTTCACGACCTCATTGGAATCTGCTGCCAACTTTTTCACGGCCCTATGACACGCCTCTGCAGCTTCGTGCATTGTCTGACTAACTGTCCCCTCCGCTTGTTCCATTGGATCTCCTAGCGTATATGACGTCATTGCTTCAGTTGAAAAACTAAATAAATCTCGAATCCCATCCAACGCAACGGGTGTCGTTAAATATTTGCGTCCCAAAACCGCTTGGCAATTTTGACACAAAAGTTCATAATACGAACTCCCAGCATCTGGTCCCTTATTGGCTGTTTGTACTTCCGGGGCCAATGACACGTTCGTTACATGACTCAACGTCACGAGCCATAACTGCTCCGTGGAACATACAAAAGCGTAGGAATCCCCAAAGATCGAGCGACAGGTATTGCACTGGAAAACGACAAGCGGCATCGCACTTTCTTCCTCGCCTTCGGTCTCTTGGCTACACAATTGTGCAATTTTCTCTTCCATTTCTTCCTCTTCTTCTTCCACTTCTTCCGACTCGGGATTCGACACTTCATGGCGCCGGAAAAACTCGTCTCGTGTGTACCCTTTTCTACTTGCAGAGACGCAATGTGCCGTCGGTTGCGTCCCAAACGTCCGCATTTTTTTCTCGTACGAAGGTGGGTGGCTCCCGGTCACGTACTCATCGCGTCCGGCATGATACCGCTTCCGAGCAGCAAACTTCATCGCTAGCGAGAGAAAACCACGTTTCTAACTGAGATAGAAATGTACTGTGAAGTAACGTTAAGCTAAAATTGGTAACTTACAAAAAAGTATTTTTCTGGTCAATAATTGTGTTGGTACTTTTTAGAGCGCCGTGCCACTCTTATATATGGGAAAGAATTGGCACGGAACTGAATGTCACCGTTATGGTCAGGGTGACATGGAACATTTTTTTCGTCGATGTTGTGCATCTTGGCTGGAATCCACGGGCAGATACGTTTGAAAAGGTTGTTTCCTGATGCTGCGATCGTCATATGGTCGGTTTTCTGCCTTCCAGTGCGCCAGCTTGATCTGTATAGGACATGAATGGACCTTGACTAGGTTCAAAAGAACGTCTGCGTGCCATTTCCATTGCCATTATTGCGGAACGAAGCGTATTGCGGGTGCAGATCGGCAAACCAAGGGTGTGCACATGGCAGCACGGGCTGAAATGCGGCTACTGGGGTCATACACAAGAAGACGCTGGAGACGACAATAATCATTAGTTGAAGCAGCTTTTTAATCAAGCAACAACCAACGTACCGAGAGTAGATCAAGACCGACACGGTCGAGCTGAGGCACGACCTTGGAAAGCGGCTGTGGACGCCATTGTGGGAACGACGTCTTGTAGTCTGGCAAAGTCGAGACACCGGGCCATAACGTCTCATTTGGTGTCCCCAAGACACGAAAAATACGAAACAATTCGTCAATCTCCGAGTCACCTGGAAACAATGGCTGTTTATTGACCATTTCGGCAAAAATACAGCCAATTGACCACGAATCGACCGGTGTCGAATAATGTTTCGCACCAAGCAAGACCTCGGGCGCTCGATACCACAGTGTGACAACTTCATGCGTATACCGTCTCAACGGCACGCCATATTCGCGAGCGAGTCCGAAATCGCCAAGCTTGAGGTTTCCATATTGGTCAATGAGCAAGTTTTGAGGTTTGAGATCCCGATGGAGCACACGATTCGCGTGGCAAAAGGCAATGCCCGCCAATAGCTGGTACAAATAACTTTTGACTTGAAAAACTTCCATCCTCGCTGGAAGTTTCTCGAGACAGCGTTTCAGATCTTGTTCGACAAATTCAAAAACCAAATAAAGCTTATTTTTCTGATACACGGCATCGTATAAGTATACAACATTCGGATGCGACGATAGTTCTTTTAGCAGTGAAATTTCGCGCATGGCAGTCGATGGAATCCCTTCTTCGTCGGGCTCGAGTCGAATTTTCTTAAGGGCTACGATGCGGCCTGTCGTGAGTTCGCGAGCCTTGTAGACGATGCCATACGTGCCTTCACCCACTTTCTCCACTTTCTGATAATTCTCCATTCGATTTTACTTGACAAGGTTGCGGGATATAGTGAAGGGATAGAGAAGATGTTGGTTAGAGTAATTTTTTATCCAGCATATAAGAGGGTGGTGCCGTGGGTTGGCAAAATGTCACGTTTGTCTACAAGCAAGCACTTTATCGAAATGTTATACAGTAACTTGCTTTAAGTAAAACGGCACACTATTTACACCTCTTAAATCAGACAGCTGAGGGGAGCCAATCATCGATCACATACAGAAATCGCCTACCAGGAACTCAAGTGAATACAAATGGTCAACGCAGCCGCCGACGCCAAGAAGAAGTGCGTTTTGGGTTGCCTTCTCGTCCCTTCCATATTTTGTAGTAACTGCTTTCTGTTTTCCCTTGTTATTTATCTACAGTGAAGGCAACGAAGCTTTTAAAAAGCAAGACTACTCGACTGCTGTAGCTAAATACACCGAAGCCATTGAGCTCGACCCATCAAACCACGTCTTTTACTCTAACCGCAGGTTTGTCGATTTTCTTGATGAACACTGGGTCCATTTAATGCCATGTCATCTCATGGCGACAAGTGGATTCTTTATCCCCTTTTTTCACTTTTTCCCTTAACGTCACTCTTTTTCCACTAGTGCTGCTAATGCTGGTTGGGGAAAATTCCAAGAGGCTGCAGACGATGCTGCTCAATGTATTCGTCTAAACCCCCAATTTGTAAAGGGTACGTAACTTTCGTCACGTACCATAGACGGTTACATTGAACCCATGTTACTTGATTAGGTTACCATCGTCACGGTGTGGCACTAAAGGGTCTAAAGAAATACGATGAAGCTTTAGCTACATTGCGCGCTGGTCAGCGTGTGGATTTTAACAACGCAGATTTGAACCGCCTCGTGAAGGAAATTGAACCGCTTCAGGCACGTGCCGAGCAAGCCAAGCGCGCAGGAATGAGCTCAGCTGAATTGCTAAAGGAACGTGGTAACGATGCGTTCAAGAGCGCCGCGTTTGAGAACGCTATTGAACTGTATACGGAAGCCATTGAAGCCTGTACCGACAAACCTGGCTCGGATCTTGCGCTATCGTGCTACAATAACCGTGCGGCTTGCAATCAGCAACTTAGCAACTTTTCAGCTGTCATCCGTGACTGTACTCATGTACTTGAGTACGACGAGAAGAACCAGAAAGCGCTTTTACGACGTGCGTTGGCTTACGAAGGATTGGAGCGCTACCGTCTTGCGCTACAAGATATTCGTGCACTACTTGCTATCAATCCTTCCATCGACGTACGTTTGCTGTGTGATTGTTTACTTATGCGAGGTAGTGGTTTTTTTAAACTTACGATGATGATGATTCGTTTTTATCTCGAGCAGGTTGCTAATAAAGCCCAGCACCGTCTCAGTAACTACGTGCGCCAGTTAAAGCAAAACAATTAATTGCATACTTCGTTAGAGGAAGCGATGCGGGGATCACAATATGGATTCAGTTGCTGCTATTAAGTGACAACCTGTAGAGGAAAAGAATCGATAACAGGCAGTCTGTGTGTGTTCCATCTCTTTCGTTTTTATAAAAGTTGCAATAATAATGCGGCTAAAACGTACTCCTTATAAGGGCACATATCATATTTATACTCACGTTAGGTAAGGTAGCGGTGATTTAGGATGTTGCTGTGACTGGTAAACCGGCGTATTTACGACCAGATTTCGACTCGAGTTGAGCGACGGCAACGATTGTTCGTTTGTTGGCGTAAACTCGGCAGCAAAGAACGAGTTGAATGCGCGAGTGGGTGGTGGTAATCTCATATCCAGCTCATCCTGTTTTCTAGATCGAAGGGTGCTCTTCATGTACATATTGTCGCCCATTTCATGGTCTTTGTGCCACAATGGAGACAGCTGATTGGGTGCTGCCGATAAATAAAGACCGTTACTTAACCTTGACGCCACATGTCGCTGTTTTCTTTTCTTTTTCTTCTTGATAGGGACACGGAGTAGCGTTAAGTAGCGTTTCCACTCTCTCGTGTCAACTTCACTGGTAGAGCTGCATGTCGGCTTTTCCTGTGTAAGAATACATAATAATTCCATTTCGACTTTATCCAATCGTTCTTGGATCCGCCGTTGTTCCTCTTCCCTTAAACGGTCGATGGCACGCGTCTGCGTTTCTAAATCAACTGGTAGTTTACGCACTTGGGCTTGCTCCAATTGGAGCTTTAGCTCTGCCACTTGATCCTGCAATTGCTCTTGTTGTAGCTTCATTTCTTTCATGACTCGATTCAATAATTCAAGTTGCTCTTCTTCACTTCGTGGCTGTTTCTCTATCACTCGAAGTTCATTTCGCTTTATTTCTTTGTCCGCTTTCATCAGAGCAACCAAACGTTTTCGATGTTGATGTGCCCGCACACAGTGTTCGACTTTACGCACAGCGTCGCGTCGTAGCTGCTCTTGTCGTTTTTCATTCTCTTGATTCACTAGAACAGCAGATTTCAGTCGTTTTCGCCATAGATAGGACTGTATTTGTCGTTCTAGTCGACGCACAGCCTCGTACACTTGATCGTGGCCTTGTTTTACGAGTCTTCGCGCTTCCGGATGATTACGTAACGGATGTTGAGCATACAATTGCGACGTTGGGGCGTGGAAATACCAGAGCGTTTTCCCCGCCTCAAATGCTTGCCATTCGCCATCTCGCATGACTTTTGTATGCAGCGCTTGAAGCGAGGCAGCGACGTGCGGGACAAGATACTGTTCCCGTTCATAATCTAATTGATGCATGAGAAAAAGCTTCTTCCAACGAACATTCTCAGGCAAGGCCGCGTCTTCCGCTAGGATTCGTTGTTGCTGAGCAACTTGGGCGTTCTGTACCTCTTTTCGTTGTGCAAATGGAACAATTTTCGCTGACATGTGAGCAAAATTGTGTCGATGCAGTGTGAGTTCCAAAGGTTTAGCCAATGAAGTTTGGGACGCGAGAGACCAAAGGGTGCGGTAAATGTCCACTCCAGTGGCACTTGGATCAAGCAAGAAACGTTGTCCATTGATTTCGACCAATTGGTTGCCAACTTGAACGTTTGAAACTCGTTGCAATAGCGTCAAGGTGTTTTCATCCCCATCAAGTACAGACGACGTATCCGTTTTGCTCTGAACTAGCACTTCGAAGGGAGCTCTGATACCTTTCAACGACTCGAGCTGCGGAGTCTGTAGGGATGAAGGAGTGGTAAAGTCGAGCAAAACGGCAACACGATTTGAAAACGAAAGAGGACTCGACGAATCAATGAGGTCTGTCGGGTTTCCTCGAAGTTCAAGGTGCAGGCCGTAGAATGAAGATGTGACCTGGCCGTTAGGTGGCCAGCTTTGAGTGAGACGAACGTGATACACGGCATTTTCATTGGTCTCCGTAGAAACGTGGCTTGAGCAACGACAACAGTCTTCCTTAATTTCTCGACCTCATTTTCACTCATAGCCTGAAATGCGAAAATAGCTCAAAACGCGACTATTTATTACTAGTACTACTCTACCAAATAGTGTCACTACCGGTATACTAGTACTCTACCAAATAATGTCATTACCGGTATATGGAACGGATTATACTTCTGTATAGACGCATGTTGTGACATTTTTTTAGTGCTGCAACCGAAAAGTAAGGTTTGAATCTAGATTGCACAGTTTGCACAGCCCACACGTGAGAGTCAGCTTGACTCCGTCTTAATATATATTAAATTCTACGAGAATTCTATCTTATTATTGCTTTCTGTGGTGTTGGCCATATTTGGCGTTCGGGGGTCAGCTCTGCAATGAGCTTGAAATTCTGATATCTGATGACTCAACAGTTAAAACCTACTTTTGCCAGCCCACTGAATTTTAGGTTTTATTCCAAGCCTGATTAAAATCTAATGTATTTAAACCTATGCTTACACAGCCCTATTAGGAACGAGGCTGCGTTAGATGCCGAAAACACCAAACAGAAAGGAGCGGAATATAACCGAGCGATGACTTTTTGAATTGGTGGAAATTTGCGGTTAACCAATTGGACAGATCCGTATACTGACCGCGATTATCCTTGTGGTCGATGGAGTTCATCATGTAAATGTAGACCGGTATCCGCCCTTACTTGACATGCGAGTCGTGCTCGATAAAAGGTAGCCTCAGTTTTGATCAAATATTGGTAGAAGAGGAAACCGAAGTGGTGGGAATGAGCGTTGACGAGGTTGATGAAGAAGAGGAGTTTGCGTGGTGTCTCTCCACATGGATGGTACTGGAATAGGAAGTTGGAAGAGCGGTGGAATGCATTGATCTCGGTTTTTAATCTTTGGCGCAGGGCGTCTACGGCAGGGTGGTTAAGGAGGTGCAGACCCAGGCGTGTACCGCAGGTCATATAACTGCCCTGCGGTACACGCCTGGGTCTGCACTAGGCAACCTCACAGGTGGAGCGCAGTGCGCTATCATACTAGTAGTGTGCAGGGAACCTACAAAACCATCTTACCCTGATTCCCCGGGGCCATTCTGGCACCAACAGTGACGGGTTCTGCCTTACTCTTCTGACCAGTCACAACTTTACATTCAGCTATGTACGGATGAGGTCATAATTTTTTTAGTAGTTACTATTAAAATATGGTTACAAAAGAAAATAATGAAACCCAACAGGTCGAGCCAAATGGTGGCCCTAAGGATGACAAATCAACGGTTGAATATGTTTCAGTAGTGTCCAAGTGCGACGATCCCCGTGAGCCGAGAGAGCGATCGTTTTATCTACCAGGAGGCGGCAGAAAGCCTGTCTTAGACAGCTAGGAGAACGAGCTAATTAAAATGATCGTAGGAGAAGGTGACCCGCCCGTGGATCGTTGAGACTGCAACCAGGTTTGTCGTCAATCGTGCTTCGTGCGTCGAAACGGTTTCTTGCTACGCTTTGCCACAAACCTGACTACGCTAACGAGGTTGTTCGCCGTGGCATTGCGTATACATGCGATTTCTGGAAAATATACCATCAGCAATTAAGTAGAGTCGTACAATCCGGATGGTTGAGATAGCGGTATACTTCAACGATCTACAGATGAGCACCGTTGAGGAGACTGGCGCACACCAAGCCGTCATTTATTCGACTGGCTTCCACTCTGTGCGTATTACTGTCGCCCTCGCCGTGTTTGTATCGGGTAAGAAGTTCACGCCTCTGTTAATTGGATGCGTAAGAATAACGCCATCACAACTATCAATAGCTGTGACGCAGCTGCCTTGTGGATAGTTTGAGCAAGAGCTCTTGATTAAGTAGATCGATCGGGCCTTCCGCTTCTTTGGATAACTCCAGAAAGCACATTGTCCGGAATTCTATGACAGCACAAAGAAGCCGTAATGAAGGAACATTGCGACAAGTGCAAAATAAAATGTTCGTGGTTCCAGGTGGGATAACACCGTACCTACTGGATGGTGACATTGGCATCTACAAGTTGTTCAAAGACCACCAGAGCAATATCTTCAATGAGTGGAAACGTTTTGACCACTAGAGGAGGCAATTTAAAGCCACCAAAGCCTATGATTAAGTGTCGTCGTGGGTCAAGCAGACGTGGCTTGCCGTCCCATACAAATTGGTAGCGAAATCGAATAACGAGCTGGCTATGGTAATGTGGTGTAGTCGATTGGAATTTCTTTCCCAGGTTCTAATATCCACGGGGGGGGCCAGATGACTTGGGGTACTCCGCTTATCTATAACGTGATCCGGGTCAGCACCTTGGTTGTGACAAATAGGATAATCCATACTTCTTGACATCCCACCTTGTGTACCCGTCAGCAGTGGTGGTTATGCTCTCCTGATGTTCGCTTGGACGAAAGATTAAGGTTTCCAGTTTGGGCAGCCGGACGAGAGTTAGGGCTAGGATCGCACCTGGGCAGAAATCTTCCCCGGGGAGCGGGTGGCGGTTATACTTAGCTTTAGTATATCGCGGATACTAAACCAAGATTACTCAATCGGTCAGCACTACCAAACACAATAAGGTGTTACTCCATATTTATGTGAGCGAGCGTGAGCTCCAAACAGGTCTGCTCACTCTTCCACAGTCACCCAAAACTTCACCTTCCCTTTCAATACAGTTATTAACCCACTTTACAGCCGCACAACGGTTGTGACACGATCTCACTACTTATTCTGTCCACTTTACCAGCCAAAGAACGTGTCATACTTCGTAGATTTCAACCAGGATCAACGACCTTGTTCGACCGACAAAAGCGACGGCCCGCCACCTAAGCTCCCGACTCCGGAATTCTGAGCGTAGGAAAGGGCCCGCAGAGGTTGCTGACCTGAAGAATATATCTGCTGTCCTTACCGCTCAGATGTCGAACTTAGAGAAAGTCAAAGCAAAATTGCCTTGACTGCTGACATAGCGAATTGTTGGGCTGACGAAGCTGTTGCTAGGAAATTTCTTGCAGCTCTGTGCTCTCAAGACCAGATCACTCGGTTGGAGGCCTAGATACCTGACACGTGAACATGATCGGTTTATGCTGCTATCCAAACCCATCGACCCACTCTGTATCGTGCATCCAAAAGACCGCTCTTCGCTCGGAACTCCAACGTAAGTGCACTCGTTTCCTTTTCTTTATACCCTTGTCACTTACATCCCAATATTATTTGTAGGAAACCACATCTTATACCCCAGGCATTGGTTGTTGAAACTTCGCATGATGCCCGGGAAATCACCAAACGTAATAAGTGATATCTCCGTATCTCTCAGCAGCTGGAAGTTTCTTAGGTGGACTTAGGTCAGCTGGGTGAATTTAGGTCCCGTATCCTGAAGTGCCAGCGACAGCTAAAAAGAGTGAAATCCGGGCAGCCTGGGAATCGGGCCAAAACTCGATAGATTTGGTGCTATTTGTCCAGGTCCAAGAATATGTTACCCAGTCCTGAGAGGTGATCGTTGATCTCCTACACCAGAGAGAGGGTTCTCTGTCCGAGATAGAGACTTTCCAGAGCCAGCTAGACTAAGATGGAGCTCGGGTTGCGCACAGATTAGGCGCGTCATCCGGAAACTTTTGGACCTGGCTTGTCCCCGATATTCCAATGTTAGCGGCTGACCTATCGTCACCTACCGACCTGGAGACAATAGATACTGAGGTAGATCCCGAGTTGGTTGATGAAACTTTCTCAGCTGTAGCGATTCCTACTCAGGTCAGGATTTGGAATGCTTCCCAAGACCTTAACCCCTAAGGCCATTCGTCTCACCTCCAAAGAAGGGCAAAGGCAAACGTCGAGCCGACCAAATCTCGTCACGCAGTCGTCTGAAACTTCCAAGCAGATTAAGCGAGCAAGCCCTCTTCAAAAGCTCTGGCGGAAGTAAATACTAGTGCTCGGCTCGGATTCGAGTTCATCCACTTCCTCTGGAGCAGGCCGGTAGTTCACCTCCACGTGATGCTTACCTTCTGGCCTCCCCGATCGAGGGTTTCTTGACGAGGAAATTGAACTCTCACCCAACTCACCGTCCCCTTCCTTGATTCGGAGAATCTCTCCTCAAGTTATCCAAGGGACGTCCGCCGCCACTCCAGAGAAGACAAGGAAGAAGAGAATGATAAAATGGAGCATGATGGTGATGAGGAGCTTACCACCGTAGATCTCGAAAGCTCTATCCTAATAGACAGCAGACCGCCTGTTTATCCGCTTTCTCAAACGTCTACGCCTCCTCCATGGTTTCCGCGCCAACAGTTCGTGATTGGCGCCGACCTAAGTGCGGATCACCCTTGGACCGAAGATCAGTTACGGGTCTTCGTGTCATTGACCTCACAGGCGCCAAGATGGTCTGGTTCTTGTCCCGACCTGTCTTCTCGATTCCCTCCCCCGTCAATCAAGGCACCCTTTAGTTCAGCTTGACGGCCCGACCTGGTTAAGAACGGTGCATGCTTGTGTACAAGTGCTGAACGAGGGAGGCCATGTCCGATAAGAAATTTCCCTCCGGCAGTTGGTTCTCAATCCCGTCGACTTATGATGCTTTCCGCCATCGCCACATTCAGGCCATTTGGGAGTCAACACATTTTGTCTATCTCGGCCGAAGCACAACGTGTTTGGTCCGATCTGGATGGCTATCGGAACCGGTGTAAGCAACGTCGCAGCCGGGCAGCTGAGGGATGGAGTCGGTTGGTTGCCACTGGGATCCGGGTATATCACTGTTATCTGAATATATTCCTCTGCCCCATAATCCTGCACATAAAAAAGCGCAAGGTGGGGAGAAAGGGGTATCCCGCTGAGGATGGTACCTGGTATCCCTGGTTGGGTGACCCGGTCCATGCCACTTCCGTCCAAGCGTCTCTTGAGAGGTTTCACATGCGGTCCCCGCGGCGCAATCAGTACCGGGATGATCCCGCTGTTTATCCGGGTCTCGACGTAGGGTACGGATCACTTTGAATGAACAGAGTACAGTAAGTCATCTGGGTCCGCATTGGTGTTCGAGCTTCAGAAAGACATTCCTAGATCGACTACATCACAGTACAATCCTTAAATCTGCTCCTTTATGCGCCCTCCACTCCTTTCGTTATACTTGCCCTAGTCTTTTATGACTCCGCCTGATACTTGCTGGGGTTGATGATAAAGTATCTTCTCGTCCTGTTACTTATCGTGTCGCACTTCTAGACCCGCGTACCTTGTGTAACCAATCATGTTAAATTAACGGCTTTTGTGACGCCGCCACATCTTGGTAAGCTCCAATCGAAACTGATGACAAAGGTTTTTTCCCGTCGAACCATCAAATATGTATCAATAACCTTCTTTTTCGATTCATTCAACTCTGTTTCTTTGTGATAATAATAACCTGGAAGAGATCTAGAAGACGTTCTTGCTCATACCCAGTAACATCTGGCCTCCTGTGCTCTCTTCACTTTTGGCGTTGTGAACACCCGTCGGAATAACTGTTGCAATATTCCTAACCATGTTTGTAAGCGATGCCTTTCTTGTGGCCGTGTCCTGTAAGGCTTGTTTAATACCTCTGCGAATTCCCCAGGTGACGACGTACACTTTAAGATTTTGTCTTTGGTCTGAGATACTACACTGTGCCCCCTGCCCCCTTATTTCTGTTATCACTCTATGTCGCTCTATCTCCAGGATATCCTCTATCTTTTCATCCTCATAATCACTGTGTTCACAGTACTCGCTTAAAAAACTTGCGATTCCTGCACGATCTCGTCTATACCCCCACATTGCTGCAGAGGAATAGGGGTAGCTGAATTAGCCCGTATACATTCATTTCGAGAACGGAGAAAATTACAACGATCTCCTTAGAGTCCTTGCTGGCTTTAGTGACGTACAACGGTCTACGAAATAAGAAACAAACGAGCGCGTTTTTACGAGTGTACTTGTCCTAGAAGGGGATGATCACGCTCGAACAAGTATACATAAAAAAATTGCCCAGACATGGAGGCCTATACTTGGCAGAACACGTCGGGGGTATTGATTCGGGAATTTCGCTGTTGTTTGGAGAGTGTTGTTGCAATTCCTGAAGAGATACGTGATATACAAACTGAAAGCCGTGCCTTAATGACACTTATCGATACGGAAGACGTCAAGCTAGTGATTTGACGGATGAATCGAAGAGAATCGGCATAGGAGGAAGCTCAATAATAACTTTTACAAAGATTTCTGCGAGAACCTATTGAATGTACACAATGATATTTTGGCTGGAGCGGAGCCTTTAATAAGACAGTTAGTATCCCACTACGTAAGAAAAGAAATTTAGGAAAAGCAATAGGCTACATACCTATTTTATTATTCCAAACGAGTGTGGTGTTGTTGCTCTCGGAAATTCCTTCCGAGATACGAATCCGCAGGGGGGATCAGACGGCTGACTGTCGGAGGGGGTACTCCGTCCATCCAGGTCTTGGTCTGAACCAGCATCAAGCCGGCCGGACCGGTCACTTCCATCACCTTGGCTGTGACGACTGGGATGATCAATCTTGTATAAAGCTCACCTTGTGTACCCGTCAGCATTGGCGGTTACGCTACTCTAGGGCGAAAAGTTAAAAGCCGGTTTGAATAGGTGAACGAGGGTTAGGACTAGGGTTGCTCTTGGGTGGAAATCTTCACCGGGGAGTGGACTGGAGCTATACTTGTGTTTAGAATACCGCAGATGCTGGATCGAGATTAATCAATCGGCCAGCTTAACCAAAGATAATAAAGGAGTTACTCCAAGCTTATGCGTAGTTAGTAAAACCAAACAATATTCCACGACTTTCCACAGTAAGCCAAAACTTCACCTCACTTTCCAATAGAACTAAACTGTGCTCCGAACACGGGCGACATGAATGAGTATTGGTTTTCTCAGCGACTCCCGGTCAGGGGACTTCCGGTGGATTCCTTTCAACCTTCCCCGGGCAAACCAATAACAACTAGAGGGGACCTTGTTAACCCTCTGTTGTAGACCAATGACTACTTGTGTCTTAGAAAGAAAAAGGATACTGATATTTATCCCTAGATCCAATGTAAATCGGTGGTGTACCCTACCCAAAATAGCCTGACCCGCTTGATCTGGACGTTTATGTACCTTACCCGAAATAGCATTATTGGCTCAACCCGGACCGCTGTGTACTGTACAGAAAATAGCATGACCAGCTTTGATGGTCATTCACCTCGACCTGGACCACACCCGGATGACCTGGCTACTATCTCCAATACTTTCTTCATGGCCGTCCGTCAGTTATCGGTGCTTCGTCCGGCTACTACAGGGACATCGCTCCTTGGAGCCTTGCATCCGTCCCTTGACCACCAGCGGCCACCATCAGCTACTTCCTAACTCGACTTGAGCCGGCTGGTCAACTTCGAGCATGTGGCTGGCCTGACCCAACGCATCTGGACCACCTCCTTTAGGTTGTTTCTACGTTCATGTACTGGTCCGATACTTGCGAGTGCTCCCA
The DNA here is from genome assembly GCA_001887855.2 of Sclerospora graminicola. NCBI lineage: Eukaryota > Oomycota > Peronosporomycetes > Peronosporales > Peronosporaceae > Sclerospora > Sclerospora graminicola. Next base: position 6,709 of record MIQA02011086.1, on the reverse strand, counting down.
AACGCCCCGGCAGCCGCCATCCGATGTCTGTTAGTAGCAGACTCGGGCAGCTAGGTTGAGTTACCATATTTACCAATCATGTTATGGCTGGACATATAAGCGTTGAATTGTGCAAGCAAATGCGGAGTGAGATCGTGCATCAAACAATGTGCGGCTGCGACAAGACTCAGGGTCGGCTGTGGTGAAGTGGTTCCGCAATTGACGGACTGATGAGGGATAAATCCACAAACGTGATTGGTAGAAATGTTAGCTCAATCCAGCTGCCCGGGTCGGCTTCCAACATACATCGGGTTGCGGCTGCCAGAGGTGTACGAGAACACCCGCAAGCGCCGGATCGGAACGTGAACATGGAAACAGGCTAGAAGAGGTGATCCAGATGCTGTGGGTCAGGGTGGACCAGCTGGATCCAAGTGGGGCTGGAAGGCGGTTGATGATAGCCATAGGTGGGCAAGGGACAGATTGGTCAAGAGACGGATAGATAAGGGGTTCCAGAGAAGGTCATGTCCCTGTAGTAGCCGGATGGAACACCGGAGATGGGTGAGTGGCCATGAAGAAGGAATCGGAGTCGGCGGTCAGGTACCGTTCAGGCCGAGGTGAATGACCATCCAAGCAAGTCACGCAATTTGGTGGAGGGTACAAAAAAGTCCAGTTTGAGCTGGTAACGCAATTTCAGGTAAGGTACATAACCATACGGGTCGAGCTGGTCAGGTTATTTTGGGTAGGGTACACCAAAGGTTTATATTAGATCTAGGGATAAATTCAGTAAACGTTTCACTTTCTAAGACACAAGTCGTCATTGGTTCACAGCAGAGGGTTAACAAGGTTTCCTCTAGTTTGTAACTGGTTTGCCCGGTGAAAGTTGAAAGGAGCCCACCGGAAGTCCCCTGACTGGGAGTCGCTGTGAAACTTATACTCACTAACCTCAAGTCGCCCGTGTTTGGAGCACGGGTTAGTTGTATTGGAAAGTGTGGTGGAGTTTTGGCTTACTGTGGAAGATCGTGGAATATTGTTTGGATTTCCTGACTACGCACAAGATTAGAGTAACCCCTTCTTTATCTTTGGTTAAGCTTGCCGATCGATTACTCTCGGTCCAGCCTTTGTGGTATACAAAACTTGAGTATAACGCCAGTCCGCTCCCCGGTGAAGATTTCCGCCCAGGACCAACTGTGGTGAAGCGATCGGGAAATATTGGGACCGAAGTGGACCACACATGGCCGTTGATTGGTGACGATAGAACACCCATCAACATATGACGGTTGATGGGTGGGAAAAGGTCGATCACGATTAAGAAGAAAAGGTGGTGACCAACGGATATTTACGACGTGGAAGAATCAGCCAAGTATGGTCGTTAAGCCCAGTCCCAGGCACTGGCGGAATAATGGAGATCACGATCACGATCGTTGTCACAGTCACTAAGTGGAGTTCTCGTGGATATAATAAGAAATAGTGACTGTTGACATGACATACCAAGCGCAGGGGACCAGCCGATCTCTGAATGGTATAGTGGTGGAAGCTGGCTATGATACGAAGTTACAGCCTGATCGGCTTGTCATGCCCGAAGAATGAAGATCAAATGATGAATGAAGATCGGGCAGGTGGATTAACAGGTTGTATGAGTGATGTGAACCTTTGGTTGGTCCGAGGATGATGTGGCAAGGCCTGATCAGCCGAGATCAGTGTGGTATGGTTGTCCTGACGGTGTATTAAGATCGGAAGTGTGGTTTGGGAGATGAATTGAGTCGCGATGATGATGACCCAGAGCGTTCCCGAGGTGATCAAGGGGTGATCAGCCTGATCACCACCTGATCATTTGGTCGATCACTATGGCGATCGTGATCAGGGCCGATCAGCCTCTGATCAGCGTTGATAAGCAAGGGCAAGTGAGTTCTCGATTTGGTCGGACTATATATGAAGTGAACAAGTGCTGGAGAGCAGGTCTCAAGTGGTTTCAAGGTCGTTTGTTGAAGATCAGGATGGGTTGAAGATCTTCTGAAGAGTCGGGTCATGATCGGGGCAGAATCGGTACAGGTCAGCTTGAAGGTGCGGCCAGGATGGGCAAGAGAGTGTTACGCAACCGTGCGACGAAGTAAATAGGTTCGAAGTAAAGGTCAGGCATGAGTTGAGGTATGGTACACAGGTATAGGACTTTGCATATATAATAACAGGTTTTAGATTTTCCCCCTAAAGCAAAGAGTCGCTCTGCCACGTGTGCAGTCATTGGGAGCACAGGGTTGATTAGTCCCCTCTTGCTCATCTATTTCCCGGTTAAGACGCGCTTAGACGCATTTTGGCTTACCGGAAGGCCCCCGACGGGTTTGTTTTTAGGTGATCTAACTCACCCGCAACGCGCACGTGTTTGGAACACGTTAATAATATTGGTAAAGGTTTTGTGGAGATAACGTCTGTGGATTACTGTGGAAGATCGTGGATTGATCGCATTTTCTTGGTTTCGTTATATCTCTCTCTCATTGGCTGGCCTGATCAGACGAACTTTCCTGATCAGTGCCTAGATACTGATTAAGTATCGACCCCAAACCGTTCTCCGGTGAAGATTTCCACCCGAGGACATCCCCCGTCTCGAGAAGGTCAAACCCTCCGACCTGATCAAGATCATCCTTTTCGTCGCCGAGTCCACCTAAGTGAGTGTAATCAGCCCCGATCAACGGGTACACAAGGTGAGATGAAGTTAAACATAGATCCTGACGAGCATGAAGACCGGCCAGATGACCGGGAGGATCAGATCAGTCATCACAGTGGTGATTCATCTGATTCTGATGCTGATCAGGATCGACGGAGTACCCCCTCCGATAGTTGGTCGTCCGGGCCACATCTCAGAAGGAATTTCTGAGAGCGACTACGCCACATCAACGCAGGACACAACTTCAAGAGGTGACAGACTATGAGAGTAGTATACCAATTTCAGGGATGACGGGGTAAGATTACAGTTATTTTGCCATGCTTCTTTGACATAATGTCAGCACCATCGTATTCGATGACGCGATATAACGGCCCCGACAATGGAACTTCTGACCAGCTCATAGAACCCGAGCTAGTGACACGAGTACTCAAGTTTGTAATAACCAATAATGTTTAATGGACTAACGTAAAACAGCAGTATATTGCCGACATCGGAAAATTGCCGTCTCATTGGTCCTAGCCAATCATGTTCCGTAAATATGTGATGTGATGGATCTGAATGGCTGGTTGAAATTTGCAGCAGTTCTTGCCAGATTTGATCGGGAAGTGTGTACTCAATTTGTGTATACTGGTGTTGTGAAGGAATTATTTTGGGTAACCTCAAAGCAGTGCAAAATGATCTTGCGCACGAAATGAATATACTTATTGGTGGCTATTTTTACCAATACTACGTGGAAGAAATGATGAATCTAAAAGCCACGACGCAAAGTTTTGCAGCCTTATCTCGGCTGAAGAAGATCCGCGCTCATCATAGTACAGATCAATTAACCACCCTCTTCAGTGACAAAAAAAGACACCGTAAATAAATTGATAACTTACAAGGTGTTTCATGTATAAATTTCAACGAAACGATGTCATTTCAAACATGATGTGTGTACCGGTATCAGAAAGGGTTAATTTAATCTTTTTTTACATGCGCTCACATCGAATTTCTACCTATCATACGGGGGTTTTACTTAGGAGTCCAAAAGTCTGCAATAAACATGGATGAGGCAGTGGTACACGTACCAGTGGGTGTTTGTTGAAGATGGTGCTATTCCTTCTACGGAAATTCCTTCGCTTCACCAGCGAATTCTGATGCATTAACGGGAGACTGTAGTCTTTCTTTGGAACCTTTATTGAAACAAATAGAAAATGATGCTTTATAGTCGATAATTTCCTTCGTTTGTACATGGATACTAGCTTGGTGATATTGCTTAGCCTTTTACTTACTTTTTTTTGTGGAAAAAGACTGAAGAATACAAAGAGGGTATTCCACAGGCGATGAAATCAATGAATTGGCGCCAGCTTGATGATAACGGGCGCTCAAAACCAGCAGCAGAATAAAAATCATTTTTTTACACTTTCAGATGCTTGTGTTTGGATGATGTTGGAGATAATAAATCCTTGTTCTTTTACAAAGGAGCAGATAAATAAGTTATTCATCTGCTCCTTCATTCAGAATAACGTATGGGTACCTCTGCAAAACATAGCTGCTCTTTGTTTCAGCTTTGCATGAATACAACAGTCCAAACAAGACTAGGTGGAACCATGGTACCGGAATCGCAAGAATCCAACCAGATATCGGATGCGTGTGGAGTTCATCGCCACCGAACTGGACTTGTTAAGTAACAATAGTTCCTACCACAACAACATGACCATTACTCACTTTCTGGTTGTCTTGTTATGCATGCCCCGTAGCCATTCCTGGGTACTAGGGAGTAATAGAGCTATTCGATTTCAAAGAAAGAACTACAGTCTCCATAAATGCATCAGAATTCGCTGGAATTTCCGTAGAAGGAATAGCACGATCTTCAACAACACCCACTGGTACCATGTACCACTGACTCATCCATGTTTTTAACCCTCATGCGGGCTCTGTAAGCATTATGTTTTGCACGCTCCGTAGTCAATGCAACTCACTATAACCCAAACCCTATTGGGTGTTGAGGTTTGTAGCCGGAAATTTAGAGTAAAAAATACGACGGCTACTGCGCTTTAATGACTAACAAGTTATTATTATTATCCTGGTAATATCTACGAGTACAGTACTGTACTAGCTAAAAACGGCACAAAAAATAAACGTAGAATGCAATGTTCCTGTTCCCTGTCTAAGTACATACGACTGAGCTTAGAATATTACGCAGGCACCACCTACGAGAAGGATAAGGTGTTCTATATTTCAGTAGAGAGATCCACTCACGGACCAATCATTGTTTTCCGGCTCTTTTTTATCGATTGTTTGCTGGGGTAGACGAGTTTTTATGCATTGAAGGGTAAGCCATGATCGACATCTTTGCCGGCAGCCGAGCGCTGGTACTTTGGAATTTGCTCGCTTGCACCCAGAAGCCCCCCATGCGGACGTCAAAAACGATGCGTTTCTACTTCATCATACTGATAACCTCCAACACATTCTTGGCTTCGTGCGATTATATTACTGGATTAACAACTATTCCCAACGTCTCCTCAACTAATCCAGCTGACGCAAACGAAAGCTCCGTTGCTGTCGAGAGAACGCATCTAGCCGTCAATGGAACAGCTGATGAGGTCGAAGAAGAAAGAACTCCTCCCAGCTCCAGCGTAACGGCAGCTGTGCATGCTATTGAATCTAAATGGAAAAAAGCACCAGCTACTTTTCCAAAGATGCCAAGTCGGAAACAGAATAGAGCTAATGAGCTCGTAATTGACCTTTCGCATGAAATGACGTATGAGCATACTCCGCAAAGTATACAGACTTTGTTTACTGATAATCGTGAGTTCTATGACCATGCCTCCATGATGTATGCTTTGGGTCGCTTGAAACGTCTTTTTCCTGGGGAGGTCCCTCACGAGTTTCATCGCTTGTATTTGGAAGAGCTGGTAGAACAAGGTTATACTCCTCTACAGTTGTTATCAGAGTTGAACAAGGAGTGGGTTCCTTCTGAGTCTGTACTTAGAAATCTGAAAGATTACATTTCGATGTACAATGAAAGGTTTAGGACTCACATTTCGATGCTTACGACTCTCATCGAATACGTGGGAAATGATTATGACCTGGCGCTGGTAATGTTGCATTTAAGACGCTATGGGGGGGAAATAGAAGCGCAATTGTACAACCAGATGGTGGCTTACTACGCACAGCACTACGAACTTGACGACCTTTTCGAGCTTCTAAGACCCAGGAACGGAGAATTAGAGTGGAATTTTGAAATGTTGTACTACGTTAATTTGGCGTCTGGACAAAACACTGACCTGCTTCAATTCTTGGAGGATAAATTCGGAGGAATTCGCGAGCTGGCTCCAATTTTAGCAGGGGCCGATGAATTGGATATAATCTCGAAGTATTTGCTGAAAAATCTTGTAATGAGGTTAGTTGTCACTAAAGACTTTGAAGAAATTGTTCAAGAGTTAAACCTCAAAGAAGCCGTATTGACAAGGAACAATTTGGAAACGTTACGACTGTATACTGTGTCTAAAAACGGACGGGATGATATAAACATTAACTGGCGCCGAAGATTAGCTATCATTCGTAAAGTTGACATTAGTGAAATTCCTATGCTTTGATTGTATTCCAATTAACACCACTAATGGATTAAGATGATTATTTGTAGATATTATGTATCAAGTAGGCTTAGATGTAGCAAATGACACGTGTGCGTGCGAACTCAGGCCCAAATAAATATTTATATCCTTTTTTTGTATTAATATTTGCTACACACGGGAAAAGCTTATGAGCAACAGGTTAGCCAACGCTCGCACAATGACGCCCAAACTGAGCAACGTCCTCCTGGGAAATGGAAAGCACTTGTACTGGGAGTACAACATGCGCATGACTAGGGACACTATCCAGATTCAAGATCCATGGATAAGAAAAAAATGGATCTTTTTGTATCAGGCCTTGATTCAGACATGGATCAAATTAATTCATATGTAATAGTTCCTCCGGGGCAAAATAAACGCAACATTTACACAAAATCCATCGTAATTGGTTCATAATTACGTTTAGAGAAAACTGGAATTGGGATGAAAGAAGGACACATCACCTCTTTCTGTT
>MIQA02011084.1:0-20842 GCA_001887855.2 Sclerospora graminicola | reverse complement strand
CGGCCGGTACATCGAACCCAGCCGGATCGGCCGGATGGCCATCCATCTAAGCTCACTTGCCGCTGGCGTTGGCACTTCCTTGGCAGCTCCACGTCCGACCCGGGTGCCTCCTTCGTCCTCTAGAATACTCAACCTCTTTCAGGCCCCTTCGCCCATACCTTCCGGCCAATCCGCCCCTCGGCTGTCCGCCATCCGAGGTCGTCCCGTTCGCCTAGTCCGCTGGCTCAACTACCCACGTCTTCGGCCACACCCATCCGGCCCGATTCCAGGCCTGGCGCCGTCCTGACGCTGGTAGATACGCTCGGCGGCAGCCATCCGGCATCTATGCCCTTGGTCCACATTTTCCGCCAATCAGAAGGCGCCCTCTGGAAAGTACTTCACACCTTCTCATCAATTAATTCACAAGTCACTTTACCACACAAGGCTCCTCTTGGAGGCACTAGGACCCGATGGTACTCAATCCAACCAGGTGGAAACGCTCGTGGGCAGGAAGGTGTCGATATCTTACTGCAAGAAGACGATCTTATGAAGTATTTGTGAGAGTATGGTGCCATCTTGACTAAGCGAAATTCAGAATCTTATTCTTTCGCGTCGCAAAAAGAGGAGCGCACGTGTCGAGGAAAGGGTGTCACCGAAGCCTGTTGAAACTGGAGATCCCGCGAGTGCTAAACCTGCGCCGAGTACAGAGGTAGCGTCTATGCTACCCGCAAGTGAGCCATTGTCAAGTCCAACACGCGCCAATCCCTTGGCTACGGTGGATACAGCAGAAGGTTGGTGCAGACGCTTGTGTCTGAATATCACGGCCTTAAAAGTGCTACGTATGCTATAGACAAAAGGCGGTCCTATTCACTGGCACGCCTTACAGACTCCACAGACCCAACAATGATTCCTACGACTTTGAACCATCTACCGCGACTTATATATTTCCGTCAGGTTGATATTGATAGGGAATGCCTAAAGCGACGCCCCTCAAAATGCGCTTTTGGTTGGTCAATAATCAGCTTATACTGTACGAAATCATTGATTTGCTGGATCTGAGGTCGTGGAAGCACCCTCGAGTTATGCTGCCGCTGTGACAGCAGTGAACGAACGAAAATCGGTACCGAATGTCATTTCCAACCCAAGGAAGACAGCGGAAAAATACCAAAAGGTTGTTAGATTCGATTAGTGTATCCAGCAGCAATGTCGACACGAAATACTTGATCTCCTCATGCAGCCATGTTTCGTATACTGGCAGTGAAGAAGATTCAGCAAAGGTCGTGATGTCTTAATCGCCTATATCTCTAGGTGCCCACACGATGCTGATTCTCGATGTTTTTGGCATTATCTTTGACTACATTAAAATGGGTTACCGGTGCTTGACGGCGGATATATCTATCGACTCGCAGATACAATCACGCCCAAGTTGGCAAGCCTGTGTTAGTAAATGAAGATCTTATTTATCCGGATCAAAATGTCAGTGCCAGCAGCATTGCCTTCTATATAGTCGTGGCATTGTTTGAAGACTCGTACAACGCTTGAAAGTATTTTCGCGTGTCGAACTTTACGTCATCAGCACTGAGTTGTTTGCTTAGCGCTTCGGGTCACTCGAGTCATACAAGTTTGAATCATAGCAAAGTACCGACTGCGAGATCATAGCATTGCTGTAATTGTACTCCTGTATAGCGTTCTCAAGTATCATCTTATTACAGTGGAGTCGGGAACATCAGTCGTACATAATGTACATGATGATGTACGTACCGTATGGCAAGACGAAAAATGTATTCGTATGTAATCTTGCAAATAGTGAGAAACTGAGGAGAAATAAAGTAAAGCTTTTGTGTCTAACGATCGCGTTAATCAGTCGTTTTTTAGCATATTGACAGTAAACAGTTCCCGTGTTGTCGACATTTTTTGTATGGGAAGGGTAGCGTACCTTACAAAATTTGTGTGTTAACCGTAGTCTATTTAGTTTAACTAACACTTAGCTACAATAAAAGTACCAAGTGAATGTTGAAGACCCCGTTCTGATCGTCCTTCGTCCTGTAAATTAGGAAATGTCGCCTTTTGTCGATCATCTGGTCGGTCCCGCATATCACCATGCAAACATTTTAGGCCTATCGGTAGCCTGATCCCTCGTATCCGCGTTGCTGGTCTGGTTTCTTGAGATCAATCACAGCCTAAATTTGTACGATCATCTTTAACCACAAGATACCTATGTGCTCTTGCTCAGCTCGATGTTTGCCTTTGAAAACTTATCATTTCGAAATTGCCACAGCCAGGTAGACCCTTTTCATTTCCCGGCTGCATGCTTGTGCTTGTTGACCGCAATTCTCATGTAATCGATCCATGATAAGTTTTGATACCTGCGCCGCTCATCTGGTCGCGAAGTGCCTTTGTAGTTGGAGAGTTTCACTCTTGTCGACCAACCATCTGCTCCAGAAACTTAATATTCGCGTCCATACCTTCTGGGCGCGCGTACAACACAATATGTGTGACCCCTTTCCCATTTTGCAGTGTGCATCCATTGTGCACCCTTCTTGCGATGAATATCCATCGTAATAGCAATTTAACTGAAACGTGGCTAACCGATAGAGACACCACATTTGAGAATCGGCCAGCAAATGATCATGTTTCCTGTTGTCGCCCGGCGACTGCTCCGATAGTGCACCGTTCCATATGTCTTCTGAGCTTTTACTTTTCTATCGATTCTTGATCAACTTGAGTAGTCGCACCAGTTATCCATATTACAACCTCCGAAAGGATCGCCGCAACCATAACTTGATCGAGTGGAGCTTCACTCCTTCGACCACTTCCCAAGGCATACCGTGTATACTCGGGTGAGCCTCGAAAACTAATCCTTTCAGCTGTTTTGTTGCTGCCAAACTTGTACTGACTGACCTCCTCTGGCTGCTCACACGTGATGCTGTCCCAATATATTCCCTCTTGCCGCTGTAGTAACATACACTTCTGTCCCGTGATGGTGTTTTCCCTTCAATCGTCCGTTGGGAATGAAACTGCATTACGCATCCATCCATTCGAGTGGTGTCCACATGAGGTTTAGTCCCCGAGGTTTCCCGATCGATTCTTCAATCTCAACTCGCGGAGCACAGAGTACTATCGCCAATAACCACCGTCCAATTTTCGCCCTTGTGTGTCCCTTGTCCTCGTGAAAGTTCGCCCGCCACGTGTAGGTAAGCCTCGAACACCGCATGGTTTGTAAGTCTTGAAGACGCATCCGTTTGCAACATTCATACTTGATTGGCGATAAAGTTGGCGCCGATCTTTCTGCAATCCATGAGGTATCAAACCAATTATACGTGCCCCAAAACTGTTGTAAGTGGTTTGGGCCTAGCCCGTGCCAAGGAACCGCCGATACATCAGCTGTAACCGTCACCTCTACTCCAGTACTCACCCCCCGTGCTGGTTGGATCCGTTGCGTATCACACTTTGCTTTCAGATTGGCTTAAAATGTGGTAACGTACCTGAGTAATTGTTGCCGTTCTTCAAGGGATGGCCCTGTTCTATGGCTTCTCGAACTCTTCCCTCAGCTTTCCTCTTATCCTTCGCCGGCCTGAAACACTTGGAGAGACACAGAAGTTACATTCGATGGAATAGATGACTCCAATTTTTCCAAGCTGTATTGTAACGGCCCGGTCGCTTCAGAAGCCATAACGTAGTTTTTTTCACCGTCAGAGTGTGTATAGCTGCAAGAAGGGATAACAGTCCGAGTCCTCCCGCCTTCTTTGGAGCGAACAGTAGAAGGGGTGACATCTTGAGTTTATCTACGTCTGTTGAATTCGACTGCCCCATACAAACCTTTTCGGAAGGCTTATAACGTCACGTAAAATCTCATCCGTAGACACAAAAACCTTGGCAGTAAGGAAAATCGCAGGCACTGCTATGACATTGAAAAGTGTAACCCTCTCATCAACAGACGTCCTGTACTTCGTTGCCGTGAGAAGCTGTCATTGAATGGCTCTGACGCGTCCTGTCCAATTGATTGTGTGAAGTGAAGCGTGCCCGATTTGATATCCCAGGTATCTATCCGTGTCGCCCCGTCGCAGGACTGGTATGTCATACCATAAGCTAGGTCGTTGGAGAGTTTTCATAAAGACAGTTTTGCTTTTCGCGGGTTGTAAGCCAGACAACGCGCTAAAGGCTTGTACCACATCCAAAGCCACTCTGACTTGTTTACCTTCTTTGAAGAAAAACGTAGAGTTGTATACAAGCGCGGAAACTTGTGCTCCCAATTGTCTGAAGTGCCCTGTATAGAAATTCCTTAAGATCTCCGTTCTTTGAAATTGCTAGCCCTAATGGTTCAACTGCGATAATAAATAAGAGCGGTGCCAGCGGGTACCCCTGGCGAATCCCTGACAACACTGGCATTGCTATTTTAATTCTCCATTAACCAAAAATCGCGCAGTTGTTCCCATATGAATTCTCTGTATCCAATCAACTAACTATTCTGAAAATCCAAATTACACCAAAACCACTAGTAAATACGCCCTATCAACAGTATCGTAGGCTTTTGCGAAGTCTTGGAGCAACGTGCCACGATAAAACGCACGACAGGCTACGTCAGTAGCGACGTCTGACATGTAGGCGTTTGCTGCACGGTACAAAAAAGAGAGCCGATGATCCTTCATTGTAATTCCCGGCGGAACCATCAAAACGTCTACGCGATGCTTGCGTAAGTAGCCTTTGACAACTGCCTTAAACTTGCTAAACACGTTCTCGATAGGGTTAAGCATTGGTGCAGATAAGAATTCGTCTTCTTTAAATACTTCTTCGACGCGGCAGTGACACGGGGCGTTATCAAGAACGAGGGCGATATCACAGAGGTTTATATCCTCAGCGGCTTGAATATGACGAAGCAAATTGCGAACAAAGTTGTTCGAACTCAAAAACTTGTTGTTTCTAACGAGAGTTTCGTAGTAGACGAGACTGTTCTCACGTATGCAAGCGATGACATGCATATTCTGTCCACCACTGGCAATTACTCTTTTTACAGCACGACGGCCACGTAGACGCCTACCTTGAGTACACGTACTCCACAAACTAAAATTAGTTTCGTCCATGTATATAACTAGCTTACATGCCGCTTAGTACTCCTGCAGTTTTATGAGATAGTCACATCTTTTCTCCTTGTTGATGTGCTTGTTCATGTATTGCGGCTCCTTATGATGTTGCTTCAGCGTGAAGCACGACGCATCCAAATGGTTTTTGATGGTTTGCGGAGCAACCCGAACACCAACTGCATGTTCTAGCTTGTCAGCTAGTTGTGTTAGGGTTAAATCTGGGTCTTCACTTAGCGTATCGAGAAGAAACTCAACAAGATCATTTGCAACCTTAACCGTTGTGCGTCTTCCTCGCCCCTTCGCAATAGGCATGCCATGCTTAACATGGCAGCGCAACCAGTCACGTGCAGTGTTATACTTTACGCCACATTCCCTTGCTATGCGTTCTCATTCGTATCCTCCTTGTCTTTCAGCCTCCAGCACACGTAGTTTTGTCTCAAGTGTGTGCCGTTGATACTTGTAAGACATGTGAATATGTACAATACAGTACAGTACAAGTATTAATGTTTATGACTTGCGGTGCAAAAAAAGAAATGAGAATCAACCGTTCCATCAGAATCTGAAAGTTATGGTGGGAAAATGAATGGCGCACGAGTTACTCCTTGAGCGCACCACAAATCCGTTACAGTCAAAAATGGCGCGAAGAAGGATAAAGTTTTGCGTGTATAAAGTTTTATAAGACCTCTTCAAATATTTCTAGCGTCAAGTATAAAAAGTGGGCGGTTTGCCGAATTTGCTTTTGTTCTTGCCGTTCCTAAATTGTTTTTTGCCGAGCTAGGACTGGAAAAGGTGTAGTATCAGCCGCACAAATAGACGAATCCAAAAGCAAGACGATACAGGAACACAATGAGGAACCAAAGGATGCGAACATTCCGGTGAATACACGGTTGAGCAGATGATGAATGTTCTCACTAACGAACTCACTCAAGCGCCACATTTAAAGCAAAGGGTACAAACAGGGTTAGACTTGGATCAAAAACTTTTTATCGTTAAAGCGTAAGGACCGGCCCCCAGATTTTCACCGGCTGCAAAGCGTTTGCATCAACATAAGATGTTGGAAATCGTTTTGAAGCTATGGTAATTCAGAAAGGTAAAGCGTAGAATCAGTGTACTCGACGGGTCGTAAGAGCGGCAGCGCAGAAGTCGAGTCAAAACCTAGACTCAATCCTTCTGAAAACGTTAGGACAGGAACAAGTCAAGGGTGCTAATAACTCCGTCCAGGCGTTGTCAGGTTGGGCCCAGAAGATCAGGGGCAAGAATTCCAAACCGCCTAGACAGGACGAGCTGTTAAAACCATTCCTGTTCAAGAAAGCCGTCTACACAGTGGAAGAAATAGCCACTTTGCGGAAGACATGTGAAAAAATATATGGCAAAAACGCTCCAAACAAGTACAGGACGAGTACCAGAGAAGCGTGGGCCATCATAAAAAGTCTAGTTGAAGGGTCGATTTTGGCTAGACGAATGCCACAATTCGTCGAAAGAATTATGCCCTTTGGAGAACAGGTCTGATTAGTCCAGACTATTTGTGACCAAGTCGAAGGATGTTTACTATGCGAGAGTCCTATCAAAGAGGCTTTACTGAACACCAAGAGTATCCAGGAAAGTATTGCAACTGCCGCGACGGGTCGGGGTACCGGATCGCAGGAGTTGTGGAATACAGGTCAAGACTATAAATTACAATGCGGCTACTCACACGCTTTATTTTTATTTTTTATAGGGATATTGCAGAAACATTTGACGGGATTAAGGTCCCTTTTCATCGGTATGATCATATATTAAATAACGTACACAAGAAGATTCTTCACAATTCCGGATCAGCGTGGGATAAACAAGTTGACACAAATGGAGAAGCTTATGGTCATCTCGGTGTTTATTCAAGTACTTTTAAGATTATTACTCGGGCCATTGATCTCGTAACGTTTTACAGTATTTTTCGACAAGTAGTGGGAGTCGACTTTCTGGTGGATGATTTGGATACAGGTGAGCCTTTTTCCAATACTTCAACACCGTGGGAACTTACTTTTGAAGCAGACACGTGTCCGGTCGCACTACAAGGCATATTACGCATTTCTTGGTTTAATAAACTGGTGGTAGTGAAGCATCCAATGATGCGCGGGAAACGACAATGCATGCGATGTGGAGCCCTCGGGCATGCGATGAGACTTTACAGTGCCGCATTAAAGATTCTACAGCAAGACAACTGTATAACGATAACTGATGAGAACCTGAATGATGTTACTTTTCCTGATCCTACTTTCAAGAGTATGGAAGAACTGAAAGAAGCAGTTGAATTGAACGTACGCACTCAAAACCAACCTCAGACGTCGACGAGTGAAAGTGAGGCTACTTTAGAAAAAAATAAATCGTCGGACGTGGGTCACGAAAGGTCGAAGATGAAAACGGCTGAGAGTAGTGATGAGACCCAAGCTCCTGTTGATCGTACTAGCAGGCGACTGAACCATTTCACCACGAACGGTAATCCACCTGATGTGAATGGGTGGGTAACGGTGAAACACACAAAAAAAAACAGCTAGATTCAGTGGACAGGTCGATTTCTGAAGCGGTAGAACAAGAATCAACGCAGACTAATTACTCTAAACCGGCAGCTCAGAGCTCTCCCAACCCGATAATAACAAAAGATTCGAGTCAGGTTGCGAAGGATGAAGGACCAGGGGTTCGCGACCAGAGTAATCACAAGATAAAGGGGGAAAAACGCAATGCAGTCACCCCTATGTCGTTAAAGCAACGTCAGAACACTGACCTGCTCATCAAGGAAACATCAAACAAGGACATTATCACAAATGTTCTAACGGATTTGACAAATAAATATGGACCTGTTCAATCCATTCAGTGTCAGAAGGAAATGCAGTCAGCAGCATTAATGTGGTTTCATTGGAAACAGCGAAGCAGATCCTGGGAATACAGGAAATAGTGACCCCTGCAACAGGAAGCTGCCAGGTTTACGCAGTTAGCAAACCTTGGCATCTTCACTACTGGTCCAATCAGATCCAAAAATGTTAGTAGCTTTAGCAGTTGCAATTAAAAATGGCTGTCTAGCGAGGGCATCCTTAGATTTTGACATGAAGTTTCCACATGGAGTACGAAAGCAGACTTTGATAAGTTTGGGAAGGGGTTATGAGAAGATCCCCGCAAAGGAGTCTAAAAATGAATTTCAAGCATACTTAAGAGAATATGCTACGAGTGGCTCAGATCTGGATGATGTTGTGAATCCGTTGGCTTGGGGAAGCAATGATACCCTTTCCAGTACCAGTTACTTTGTTAAACAAAAAAAAATCTATGCTAACCCATCAGGATCAACATGCAGTCCCAGGTGCTCTCTGATTTACACCGGAAGTAAGGAAAAACAATATAGGACTTTCAAATTTAGCGGTGAATACCCGATAACGACTGAGGACTGCGTAACACGAGTCACTCAGTGGCATAATCGATTCACGTTAGAGATAGAAAAATGGCCGCTACTATTGTATTTTTCTCAGGCACGCTACTCAGCCTTTTCGTACGGAGTAAGAGTGAAAGAAGGCCCTCAACATTTCAAAGGTGACTATGAAATGGGCAGCGGTAGAAGCGATGACTCCAATGAGGATTTGATGATGATAAAGTTTCCGGGGAGGAACAAATCAGCTCAAATCAGGATATAAATATGTATGAGGAAAAGGCGGTGGGCAGTAAAAGCTACGCAGGTTCAGAACTCACTATTTCATCCTCTCAGGAAAGTCAGCTGACAACATACAGTACCAATTCCCCATGGGATCCAGACAGCTGGGAAGGGGATTGGGATGACATTTATTTAGAGGCTTCAACGGCCTACCATACATCACGATTTAAAACAGGAAATCGAGTAGATTATCCTAACTCGTGATTCTCGGATGTGCGAAATGCTATATTTCCTGACGGAGACAATAGGCCGGTTATCTCTACCGGAACAAGAACACCTGCTGAAGCTCGATTTAGAGCAAGAGCAAATCGCAAAACCAGCACTAGTCAAAGTATTACTATTGGAAAGCAGCACCTGTCGCAAAACAAGCACCAGCAAAAAGACGAATAGTGTGGTCCACTAAATTTTGAGCATAGTTAATTTGGCAGCGGAATTATCGACGCAACTAATTCTACGATAAAATATACACTAGTATTTCCTTCGTTTCCCTTTGTCTACTCTCGTCGATGGCGTCGCCGCGTCCCCTTCGTTCGCATTCCTATGCCAACCTAGACGCGTGTGACCATTCACGCATCTCAATTGGGCCTCACGCTCGACTTCTCGGCCACAGGAGCTCAGGGGATACGCCGAGTACACTTCCATCACGCGGCCACGTCGTCTAAAGCTTTGGTTGTTGCTTGGATACGCATCATCTCACGGTCACGAAAGCGTATGCGGACGACCCCGAGGCGACCTTCACTCTCTCTGAGCCTGCTGACCCGGTTTTTGGCCGATGCGCTCGTCGTGACCGTGCCAAGTCATGCGATCAAGAATCCGTGTCGATTATTCACGTCGGCAGCGTCGAGTGGCCTTCAATGGCTCACAAAAGAGTCCAAGGAAATCAGATATGAGGGTGTTGCGGCTGGATGCTCGTCAATTGAAATGATGCGCGTGGTCGAATATTGTATGACGTACATGTCAAAACGCTTGATTTCAGCCACTCACTACAATCTTGTAACAAAAGAAAGGTGGATTCATTAGCTGGGACCCTTAATTCTGTAATCCGCACTGGTCCACGAATGGTGACACCGCGGCGGTCTTATGGGAAATTGGGTTGGTTGGTGCACGCCAGTCGCTCGCAGCCACTCGTAAAAACAAGCAGTGGAAGTGACGGATATTCCAGCGCGTCAAAACGCATTTTGCTTTTAAGGACCATGAAATGTCGTTACAAAATGATGCGATAGTGTCTGAAGACGATGAAGGTGGCTTGGCGCTAGACTTTCTGAGCGACATAGATGCGTCCGATATAAATATGCTCCTACAAGCTGAGGCGGCAAAGGTGACAACAGTTGGAGTTCTACGGCCGGAGGTAAGCGAAGTACCGATTACAAGAGATGCGATGACTCCGTTGGAAATGCCTGCGAACTTGATATCGCCGGATTTAACAATTGAGATGGATGTTAAGAATGTGACTGCATGTGCGACGTCAGGCAATGAAACAGGAAGTCAAGAGATGATGCAGAAACTAAAGCTAAACATGACGGAATTAAAGCCGATTGACGTTGAGGAACGTAAAACGGAGGAGAGCACACCGCTGCATTTACTGAAAAGTTTTATCAACATGAGCAATCCGGGTAGCAATGGAGCACAAGTGGAAGTCGAGCAGTCATTTTATACGCATCATGTGCTCTCCAAGAGTCCTCAAGCTCCAAACACGAAAAGGGTAGAATCCACTACGATCAAGCAGCAAGATGAAGTGGCCAAAGAAATGATGGGTTGGGTCTCAGGCTACCGTGATCCAGAGGTTATCCGGCGCAAAGAAACTATGATGCGCAAGCGTAAACAGACAAATCGGTTTCATCTTGCTCGGAAAATTCAAAAGCGTTAGCTTGAATATCATTCTCAAGTTGCAATACCCGTTGTTGAAGCTTCAAATTGGTCGTCTCGAGCTCTGCGTTGCGTTTTTCAACCGTCTCCAAACGCTTGACCGCATCGACTTGAAAACTGATTGCAACATCTACAGTCACTTCTGAGCAGCGTTGCATGAACCAACAAGTTGAAATGGATTCATCCAGATAATCTTGCTCAGGATTCAGTGTCGCAAAAGACCGATTTGCAATTGCCACCCAGACTGTCTTTCAAGACTGATGTAAGTATTGAGTTGCGGTATGGGATGTGAAATGGTCTTGATACGGCCGTTCATTTCTTTCGTAAAGATAAGATCACGTACACAATGTTTTAAAGACATACATTAAAAAATATCCAGGCTTCGCTATCAAGGACATGACATGGCGTACTTGCTCGAGGTGGTAAAGAGAGAGATTTATATGTTTTCCTTCTGTTCGCATTCGTTCCTTGCCGTTGTGTCTATAAACTCGTTCTGAACCTGCAAGATCAACAAGATGAAGTTTTGACGTAACAATCATGTCCGAATCGAAGGACCGAGACTCGATCATGACGGTAAAGATTGCATGGGAACGCGATGAATCCTAGCAGAAAAATTCAGACTGGTTACATTACCGTGAAAATTCAAACTACTCAAGCAAATGTTCATACCTGGTTCATAGGCGTATCGCTAGTGATTCGATTCATCTTTCCAAGAAAAAGGAAATTTAGTGCTTCTTCCTCATAGACCGTTTCGAAAACACTGTTATGTATTCATTCACAAACATGTTTTAGGATTGCAAATACAATTATGGAGCTTGACTCACCTTAAATTACGAAAGTGCATTTCTCCCTCGTCATCATCCTGAAGACACACTTTGGGCCATTCAAACACGTTAACAACTCGTAGAATTAGTTGCGTCGATAATTTCCCTGCCACACTAATTATGTTCAAAATGTAGTGGACCACACTATTCGTCTTTATGTCGGTGCTTGTTTTGCGACAGGTGCTGCTTTTCAAAAGTAATACTTTGACTAGTGCTGGTTTTGCGATTTGCTCTTAGAGCAAAATGAGGTGAGAGATTGGGTAATGAAAAAATATCAAGTCTCCCTAACCATTTTAAAGCAATGGTACCCAAAATCTGGAAGAATCATCTTCAATCTCAGGACCAACTCCAGTCACAAGATGCAGCGGGGTCAAATTGTGAATATGCCCCCTATAGAGATCTTTGACAGAATACAACAAGAGACGGTGCCTCAGAAAAACGACTAATACGGACCTCTCAGAGCTCAACCAACCGATACAACGGAAATTGATAGATGGTTTTAATGAAATGGAGGATGATGCAAATGAGACGACGATTAACGGCATTCCGTGGTATCAGGTTTGGGATGTTCAAAAGAGCAACTGGGAGCACACTACTAAAAATAGAATTTCCAGCTGTGGCGTCAGCCACTTCTGTATGGAGAAAGGCGGTGTTGCAGGAAGGTAACCGTTTACTACATTTATTGAAAGGCTGTCCTGGAGCTTATCACTTGCTGGATTCTATGGATCCTGGATTAATAATTCATTTAACGGAGCCGCGGAGAGAACAGTTTTGGCATAGTATGATAGAACATGGCAAAAGAGGAGAATTTTCTGGAGTTCCAGAAACATGGTTTACTTACTGGGAAGGTCGTCTCCTGGCATTAACTAACCCAGCCCATAGACGGGGTCGTAAAATGAATGATGGAGATTTTTTCATAGCCTTTAATTGTATTCTTGTCCTTGTTGCAACCAAACTTACCAAACATAAGCTGTCTAGCGTAATCTATCTCAGCATATTTTGACGTGAAATTTGTTAGACCCGTAGAGTGTGAGTATTGGTGTGGGCCGCCTGATCTCACTCGACGTAAGGGCAAGAGTCCATTACCTGTCATTGTAAACACGAAGACTAAATAATTGTATCAGCACCATGTAGCATAATTTCCAAACGATATACCGTACCATCTGCACTTGTATTCTAGTCGTCGTCTACAGCACAATCATAGTACAGTATCCACTGCTCACGAGGAAGAAATATCAGCAATGTCAAGACCGGTTGGTAGGACCGGAACAACTCGCAGCGTAACTACGAACGTCTCGCAAGAATGCATGAGACATGGCGCTGTTACAGAGCCATCCGCACTGTTTTCAACCTGCAGGTAGTTCTCGTCTCCAACACTAAAACCCGGTGTATTATCGGACACTGTGAGCGCATTGTACACCATCTGATCATGAGAAAAGAGATATCACTTGGGTGGCAAACAGTCGAGTTCCGAGCCGATCTTGCACCAATCCATTAAATACAAGAACACTTACAAAGCCCTTGGGTGGCAAACTGTAACAGGGCTACTGTTACGCGGCTTACACTGTAAGATTGCAGTGAGGAAGCGTGCAATTTGTGTAGGACCAAATGTAAATTTGGTCCTCCTTAGTTTACCTTAGATAAACTTTAATAAAGACTAATTAGTGTATTAATTAATCTATCACTTAAGTATATATATTTTAATATATATACCTAAGGCTACTTGAGTACTAGAAGGTAAGTTTAAGAGTGAATATATTTATGAATGGTTAAGAGCTAACTAGTATAATTAGACATAGACTAATCATAGTAACATGTAGTATAAAACTGATCTAATGATATCTTTATCATTAGATTACTTGTTAGATTCGATAATAATATCAGAATTTGTTCTCAGGATGGATTATAACAACTTATAATCCAATATTCGCATTTCAGGCATTCAGTCTGAAATTGAACTGTGATATTTCTACTTAAATATCACTTATGTAATGGCACCCCATTACATCACCCCCCACTCAAGCTGGCTGGCCAATAATATAATGTAATATTGGCCAATCGAATGGTGGCACTTGTTGGCCATAACGATATTCTGTTATAACTCATTTTTGACCATAAGAAAACAAATGGTCAGCAAACGCAGCGGCGCTCTTACGGGCGCTGCCGATACTGCAAAGACAGCCATCACCTCTGCATCACGTGCGGAGGTGTCGTCGAATGCCGACGCTCCGAATGTAGCGTCGAAGCGAAAGACAAAGCCGAGAGACCCCTTGTCTCTCGTAGTAGACGCTGCGGAAGCAGTGTCTAAGAGAGGGCGGGAAGATGTCGCGAATGCAACATCTTCCGTGTCTCCACCTGCCGCAAGGCGGGTGTCCAAGAAGAAGTTCAATGACCTCTTCGGAGAGTCATCTGACTCCGAGAATGAGGGCGAGGACGATACCGTCCCTGCCAACGATTCTAGCGAGGTTAAGCCCGCTAAAACTGCTTCGCCGTTAAGTGATGGCGAAGTAGAGTCTGACGCCGTCGATTACGACAGCGACAACTCCATGAAACGGTGGTATGAGGAGCGTAGAGCTCCTCCTGGTCCTCGTCATTCGCCAGGTCGTAGCGAAGACGACTTTGAGGTGACAGGTGGTGCTCCACCTGCCAAGAAACAACGTGCAGAAGCGGCTTACGCTGCTTCTGATTCACTATGTCGTATGGAACGTCATGTTCCGTACCAAGTGGGGTTTTGGACCCCAGCATGGACGCTTGCCCTCGGAAGTGGTGGGCACACCAAGCGCGATTGTCAATATCCATTATTTGACATCAATGCGCTTGATGATTGCGAAGACCTTCGCAATCGTCATTTTGATCGTAGTACTGACGATAGACGTCGGTACTTCATCGACCTTTTCTTTCAGGCTCGTTATTACACGAACCGGAAAGGGTCGCGAAAGAATAGGGACGATAAAGACGCCCTTACGCAGAGTTGGAATGCCTTTGTTGAGAATTACAACAAAGGTCCCGACGATTACGTGAAGAAAATTCACATAAACCGCGAGCGCTTCTTAAAGCACTCACGCTCAGGTAAAATGGAGTTTATCCATTTCACTTGCATTAGAGAGGGATTCTCTTGCGGGGTTCCTTCGAACATGAAGTGTCCGTGTTGTCCCGCGGGAGCTCCTCGTCTAACCGAAAAGGAGCTAAGAGGGTACCGAGGTTTCTCAGTACCCGCTAGTGTTAAGAGCCTTATCGATGCTCTTAAAGCATCGGTACCTAGTACCGAAGCTTTGCAGCCACCGACACCTAGTGTTGGCGTGCCGCCCGCATCAACACCTAGTGTTGACGCTTCTTTTGAGTTCGAGGAGAAGTATCCTTCTCGAACTCACGCAGGAGGTCAGGGGCATCCGCCCTCAACACCTCAATCGGTTTCCAAGAGTCAAACTCTTGGGAATATCCCAGCCAACGCACCAAGTACTCGGTACGCTGCCCCTTCTTATAGGGAACCGAGCGCTTCGAAAGTAAGCGCTCGAGAATGTAACGCTTGTTCCCCTGACTGTCAATCAGGGGCGGCGGGGGCTGATAATTCCCTCGGCGTTGTTGTTGCGGAGCATGGTTACCAGCTCCGCAAGCTTGAGAAGCACTGTAACGCTTTGAGCGAGGACATGTGCCACTCGATGAAAACTTATCGTTGTCATCGAGACGAGATTCGCGACATTCTGAACGCGCATGTCGTGATGCAGAAGAAGAATGATCTTCTGATGGTCGAGATTGATCGACTAAAGTCTGAGATCGATCGACAAAAGTCGGAGATCGATCAACAAAAGTCGGAGGTGGAAACTCTCCAGACTTCCCATCATCGGTTGGAGACCGATTACAAGTCTCTTTTGGGAGACTTGAAGAAGCACGGCATTCGCCGTGGCGATGCGTCTCGTCCGAAGATGTAGACGATCGGTACGGCTTGAGCCTCCCAACGTAAAACGTTGGATGGAGGCGCATGGCCGCGGGAATGTCTAAAGTGTAGGCATTCCCCTTAACACCTTGGACCTTAAAGGGCCCAATGAACTTAGGGAGCAACTTCCGTGTAGGGAAGTTGCTAATTGCATGTGTAGGCAGATTAGTTGTAGATAACATAACTAATTCACCTTTTTGAAAGGAATTTGTGTTTTTCCTTCCGTTTTTATCTGCATTCTGCTTCTGCTTGTCAAAAGCGGAAGCAAGCGCGTCTTTTACATAGCGTATTACAGCTTGGCGCTGTAATACGAATTCATCTACTGCTTTATTGGCAGTAGATGGGTTGTTTTCATTGTCTGCAGCCATTGCTGCCGACACATATTCCGCATAAGCGGCTTCAGTTTCCGAAACTGCTTGAGTTTCTTCTGTGGTAACAGTAGAAGACTCATCAGTTTCTTCGCAAGTTGCAACTGCAACTTGTGCATCGACTCGCTCGAAATTTGAGCGGGTCCCTCCCCCACTTAGATTTGGCGTACCGCCAAGTAAAGCCGGGGTTCGTGGATGCCGTAAGGCATTCACGTAGAACGGTGTATGCTTAGTAGAAGCATGCACCGAGTTGTTTATTGCAAACTCAGTGAGTGGCAAATAATCGCTCCACTGCTCGAAGGCATGCGCGTAAGAACGCAGCATGTCTCCGAGAACGCGGTTAACGCGTTCAGTCTGCCCATCCGTTTCCGGATGGTCCGCGGTTGACATCTTCAACTGCGTGCCCAATAACGAGAACGTTTCTTGCCAGAAACGTCCTGTGAATCTCGGATCACGATCCGAGACTATGTTTTCCGGCATTCCGTGTAAGCGGAATACCGTGTCAACGAATATCCGCGCCGTTTGCGCAGCGGTGACATTCGCTGACACTGCAGCAAGATGAACCATCTTACTGAAGCGGTCTACAAAGACCACTATGCCTGTTTTCCGACTGTGATCAGCCGGAAGACCAAAGATAAAATCCATGGAAATGGACTTCCAACACTCTGTCGGAACCGGCAGAGATTGGAGGGGAGCCTGCGCGGATTGTGCAGGCTTGACGCGCTGGCATATCTCGCAAGCGCGGACGTACTTACGTACCCATTTATACTGGTTACGCCAGTAGAAATCGCGTGCGAGAGAAGCATACGTCTTCTCTCGACCTTGATGCCCCGAAATCGGTGCATCATGGTACTCAAACAAAATTTGATGTTTGAGATCATCGTCGTTTGGGACGACGATGCGGCTAACATCATCTTGGTCTGTGCTATAAAGCAACAGACCATCGTGCAATTGATAACGATGCACGCATGCGCGAAGGAACTCTGGAAGTTCCTTGCGCTTCCGATCAGATTGATCACTTAGGTAATCAATCAGCAGGCGAGTTTCCTCGTCTGTTTCGTACGCTTGACGTACTTGTCGCACAAGTGACGACGACAGAGCAGTGCAACGTATTGCGTTTGCACTGGTTGCCTCGATTACGGACGGTTTCGTCTCGTAATCGGGGCGTCGTGATAGCGCATCCGCTATCACGTTCAACTTTCCCGGTTTATACTCAACCGTGAAGTTGTATTCCGCAAAGAATGACAGCCAACGTGCCATTCTTTGGGAGATGTGTGGTGAATTCACGGCCGTGCGTAACGACGCATGGTCCGTGTAAACCACAAACGGTCTATCTCCTAAGAGATAGATCCGAAACTTTGCCAGTGCATACTTCATGGCAAGGAGTTCCTTGTCATGCACCGGATAGTTGCGCTCGGCTGGGCGCAACTGACGCGATTGATAATAAATCACGCGATCACGATCATCGTGATCGCGCTGCATCAAGGCGCAGCCGATGGCGAAATCGCTCGCGTCGCAAACGACGTGGAACGGTCGCTCGTTATCGGCGATTGCCAAGACGGGAGCCTCAGTCAAGCTACGCTTGACTGCATCAAATGCATCTTGGCACTGGGTATCCCAGCGCCATTCGACATCTTTCTTTAATAATTGGGAAAGAGGTCGGATCAGACCGGCATAATTACACGAATATTTGTGCAAATATGTCGCCAGTCCAAGGAACTTTCGAAGTTCCTTAACGTTGTTTGGCGGAGGCCATTCAACGATCACCCTGATCTTTTCTGGATCGGGGCGCACTCCATTCTTGCCTACAAAGCAGCCAAGAACGGGTATCTCAGGTGCACCAAAGGTGCACTTCTTTAAATTTGCATAGAGCTTGTGCTTGCGCATAAGCTCTAACACCTGACGTAGATGTTCTTTATGAACGTCTACATCAGTCTTGCCATGTTCAGCCTTGCTATGGATGAACACGTCGTCAAAATAGCTCGGTGCGAATTCTCGCACCGGGCGCAATAGATGTGTGACGCATCTGTTGAAGGTGACAGGGGCATTTCTAAGCCCCTGTGGCATCACAAGCCACTCCCAAAGCATACCGCTTGGGGTGCTTACAGCCGTGAGAGGGATATCCTTCTCACGCATAAGGATTTGGTAGAAACCATCCCTCAGGTCGAGAGCACTGAAAACGGTGCTCCCGCTCATGCCATCGATGATGACATCCTTTCTCGGTATCGGCGTCTGCGCCGGTACTGTGGCTGCGTTCAGCTTATTGAAAGCATGAACGATTCTCCACCCACCAGTGGATTTCTTAACGCAGAAGGTGGGGCTGGAGTGCGGTGAGGTAGACTCCCGCACATGCCCCGCCTTGCGACGAGTTTCAAAGAACTCGTCGATGGCTTTAACTTGGTCACGCGGCAATGGCCATTGCCGCGTGACACAGTACTTCGTGCCAGGCACGAGATCAATTTCGTGCCTCGTTCCCTTATCCTTAGGGAGCTCGCAAGGTACTTCTTCTGGGAATACGTCAGCGTATTCCCAAAGTACTTCGTAGTACGGGGAAGTCGCCTTAAGCGACTCCCAGCTCTGCGCTTCAAAGCGCTGAACTTTGGTTTGATCACTGGGAACGAGTTCGTTCTCAGCGTTCTTTTCATTGGGAACGAGTTCGTTCCCGATGCCTTCTAATTACAAAGTGGATATTCGCTCGCGAATATCCACAAACTCATCAGATGCGACAATGACGCAGATCTGTTGCACGGTGATCATCACTCGTGCGCAAGGCCTTCTCTTCATGGTGACCACTGTCTACCATGGTGCTCGTGCACGCACGACTGCTCTCAGTCGTGCGTTCTTCATTTTCGACACGGAAGTCATTTGCTTCCGTGACGGTTTTATTCTTTTCACGGTGGGTGTTTCCCACCGCGTGTGCATTCTCTATACCACGACCGTCATCGGTCGTAGTAGTAACTTCAACACGGGAGTGCTTTGCGCCCGTGTTGCACACATTACTGACACGCAACGACTCGCTCGTCGCGTGTTCGCGTCCCTCTGGACTCTGATCAGCGGGTGTACTATCCGCTGACCCAGTCGGATCAGGTCTGGTGGTGCCATCGCTACCCACCAGACTGTCTGACACTGCGGTTGTATCATTAGATACAGCCGGATTACTCACAGGGTAATCAGATCCTGTGAGACCGCCGCAGTCAATCGACAGGTTAACCCAGTCGATCGTTGGTTGATGCTTGGACATCCAAGGGATGCCCAAGATGACATCGAACTTGTCGTCAAGATCGAGGACGATGTATTCGTCCTCGAACGACAGTTCGTCTAACTCGAAGCGTGTGCGAATTACACGCTTTGGTATAGTCACGGTTGCACCTGTTGCTAACCGGACTGACAACATGCTTCGTGGAGATTCAATCTCCTCGAAGTTCAACGACGTTAGGACCTCAGTTCTAACGAAATTGTTTGACGCTCCTGTGTCAAACAGAGCACGCATGCGGACATCGTTTCCATGCGGCTTAACTTCCAGGGTGATGAGAGGTTTCTCTTCACCCTGCACACGTTGACAGGACATAGTCCCGTCTGGGGCTATTATCACATGCCCAATGTCGGCACGCAAGATAACCCGTCCAGTAGGGCACCCCGCCCTACTGGTTGTTCACGTTTTTTGCATCAACAGAGGGTTGCCCCTGTTGATGTCGCTTGCCAGCAGACTGTCCAGCCCGCTGACTGCGTGGCGCCGGACGCAGCGCCATACATTCATGGGCGTAATGGCCCATTTTCGCGCATCGATTGCAGCGAAGGAACTTCTTGTTCTTCGGTTGCCTCGGAGTTGAGGCAACTGCAACCGAAAGGTCCATAGGTTCTGGACCTCCTCCGCCCGCATTCTGACGCGGATGTGGGTGTCTCGGGACGAAGTGTGAACTTCGTCTCGATTGGAAGTTTTGGTTAGTATTAACATGCTGCATTGGCGGCATGTTAAAGTCGAAAGGCGCTTGCGCTTTCCGACTAACCCCAGCATGCGCTGCTGAGCGACGCATGCTGAACTCCTCCCGGATGCTTTGGTCTATAGCATCGCTCAGAGTCTTTGGGGGAACCCGGTAAAGACTCTGTTTGATGGGACCGTCATTCAGTCCCTTCATGAAGGCGGTGACCTGCATGGCAGGGGGCACCGGCTCGTATACAATATTTGACAACAAATATTGTATTTTCTGAGCGTACGCATGTAGGCTCAGCTTGCCCTGCCTGAGTTCCATGAACCCTTAACGGCAGCTAAGCTCCATTTCTGGAGCTTCGAAGGTGTGCTTTAGCTCGGCTTTTAAAGCCTGATACGTCAGGAACGCAGATCCGTCAGTGGATCTGCGGCTCACCGCCCATGCCCTGGCGCGACCGCCTAGGCATGTGGTGGCGAAATAAGCTTGTGAACGCGGGTCCACAATCTTTTGCGCAGAGAGAGCATCCTCCACCTCTGCGAACCACCTACGAAGAGGTTCGCCCCCTTCGCCAGTAAAGGGCGGAATCCGCGCCTTTACTACTTCAACGCTCGCACTAGGTGCGGGCGCTGTTGTTGCCGCCGCCGTTTGGGAGCGCAATATTGTATTGCGCACCTGAGGGTCGACATACATTTTCTTGAAACGGGAAACCGTTTCTAAAGCATTCTCCGAGGTTTTGCCACGGAGGAGAGTGATGATTTCGGGCCCTATGGTCCGAATCATCTCAGTCACTGTCATTATAGCACTTGGTGACCAGTTAGGGAAGTTTTCCATAACTAGGTCTTGCGCGAGATGACGCTCACGCTCACGTTCACTGGCTGTTGTCATGACAGCCAGCGGCTCTTAAACCTTCGTCCCGCTAGTTAACTAACGGAACGCGTCAACAGTGGTCGTTTAGACGGACCACTAAGTGCTACCAGGTGTAACAGGGCTACTGTTACGCGGCTTACACTGTAAGATTGCAGTGAGGAAGCGTGCAATTTTGTGTAGGACCAAATGTAATTTGGTCCTCCTTAGTTTACCTTAGATAAACTTAGATAGAAACTAATAAGTATATTAGTTAATATCACTTAAGTATATATATGTTATTATATATATACCTAAGGGTGCTTGAGTACTAGAGGGTAA
>MIQA02011083.1:0-10239 GCA_001887855.2 Sclerospora graminicola | reverse complement strand
TTTAGCAACGTTTGGCGAGGCAGCCCGCGACTGTCGTCACCGTGCCGTCTCCTGCAACGTGGAGTTTCAGTACTGAAGAGTCGTCCGGGTAGAAGCCATCAAGCTGTTGCAGCCACTCAAGGTCGTCAAGCAAGTGACCCTGCCACTGCACCTCTCTCCACTGCTGCATGCAGTGCGCACCTAGGTCTGAGCGCAGATCCCGAAGGAGCGTGTTCTGGTGCAGCAAACGCGTGTGATGCGCTGGAATCCACTCGACGGCCTGACCAGTGATGTACTGGATCCAGTGACCATTTTTAAACAGAGTTGGCGCGGTTGCCATCAGCGCAATCTCAAACAATCCTAGCGCCTTGGACGCTCGAGACAGCTCCATGATTGATTCGGAGTGGGTCCACCATTTCGCGCAAGCTTTAAAAATGTCAAGACGCTTCGACGGCACAGCAGTCCCCATCAACTTCTTCCATTTGCTTGCGAAGGTCGTGTCTTCACCCGGGTTTGTCGCGCAGAGGACTCGGTTGATCACGTGCAGTTGTGCAAGCTCCACGATTGCAGTTTCACTTCCAGCCATCTTCAGCGATATTGCGCTGTTAAAAGCGAGTGGAAACTCAAGCGCTTTCTTTGTGATGTGATCCGGATTTGCTGCATTTTCGATCAGCTTGCATGCACCATCGACCTTTTTGTCTGCTTCCACGAGACGATCTGGGAGGGTGTCGAGCAGCGCCGTGTTCTCGTCGTTTAGCATCGATTCGGTTACCTCCGAAAGAGGCGACGCCTTCGATGCCTTCTTGATCTTTGTGTGATGCTTTTCAATGACGAACGCGGACTCGGTTACTACGTTTGCTGTGTCAGGACGTTTCACATCCACCGGTACGATTTGGTGGCGCACACCGTATTTTGTGTCGGCGGTTGCGTTTTTTGTCTCGAACGTGACTTCCATCGACTGGAGCGCCTGGAAGTAGTTCTTGGTGGCAATGCCGTCCAGTGGCAACGGTTGCTGCTTCACCAGAAGAGCAGAGAAGTCAATACCACTGCGGCTGCGCTTCTTCCGGTTGTTCACTACGGTGGTGAAGCCGTCTGTTAAGAGAGGCATTGGCGAAGATTTTGGCTTCGGACTTCCTGGAGGCGAAATCTTGCTGTTTGAATCATTGAATGTCGATATCGACAGCGCATCGTCTCGGTTACTTGGATGTTGTACAAGCTGGTTGGCAGCAGATTGCTGTCCATGCTGAGCTCCGCGTTGGAGCTGACCATCTCGTTTTCTAGACTCCTCAACTGCCTTCTGGAGCGAGGTTTTCTTTGGCCTGGTGGTCACGGCTCGTGCGTAGGATTGTGCTGGTTGCTGTTGTGAACTTGAAGCAGATTCGCTTGGCTGTTCTGGACGAGGAAACTCGCCGTCGGCCGTCGCGAGGTCCACGGAGTGGTGCGAGCGATAACCAAACGGCAAGCGCTCGGATCGGAACGGCGCGTTCTTGCCGTGTACGGGGTGCAGCTTGTTGTCAAACAAGATCTGGTCACAAACCGATCCGTTCACAATCAAGGGACTTGGACAATTCGTGCTCAGGAAGTACACGCGCCAGGTAGCAGACGTGATTCCAGTCGCGAGGTTGACTTCGCGGAACGTGTCGTAGACTGGTTTGCAACCCAAAAGAAACAAGCGGTGCAGTATCACTTCCGTGTTGGTGTCCGAGTCGACGTTCGAGATATCGATGAAGTACTTGCTGCCAAGCACGTCAAACTCCTTGAACATGAAGACACCCCCAAGAATGTTCACCTTCGTCCGTTCGAGGGCAATACTAGCCTCCTTCGACTTCACCTTGACGCGCAGGTTTCCGCCAGGGAGCTTCGATACTTGACCGATCTCGAACGTGCCGTAAAGTTTTTCAAGTGTTTTATTGCCGTGGTGCGTGCCGGACAGCGATGCCATGATCTTGTGCATCGGCGTCTTGACAAAAGTGCGCCCAGTGTCGATCACCATATCGAACCTGGCTCGAGGGAGAGAATACGGCCTCGCTTGCTCCATTCGAGACGCAATAAACGACCAGTCGCCACCAGCGGCATACTGTCGTTCAATTGCTTCGATATCACAGGCGAGAGGTTTGGGGGTTTCTACACGACGACGCGCTTCGTCAGTTTCAGCATTGTCGCGACGAAGGGTCTCTTGCTGCACGAGCACTTCGGCCATCGTTGGACGCGGATCCACGGAATGAGGTGGAGGCGGCGCGGTGGTGGCGGAAGGAATCGCAGGTTCCATCGACTCATCCGGCGAGGTAGCATCAGGAGACGAAACAGGCGCAGGCGTCGTAGACACTCCCACATCAACGTCCATCTCGGCCGGCTCTAGAGCAGACGAAGCTGGAAGCTCAAGCACAGGAGTTGCTGTAGAAACGGCAGGCTGTGTAGCAGGATGCGGAGCGGCAGAAGAGCCCGATTCCCCCAAATTTTCAGTAGGGGAGTGACAACTGGTGGCCACTGGCTGGATACTGGGCGTGGACCCAGTTTTCGAGCCGGTTGCGACGCGCGGTCGCTGGTCAGAGAGAGTCGGGGAGGCCGAATTTTCAGGGTTAAAAAGAGGCGGGATCGGAAGAAAGGATGGTGAGGGGTATTCTATGGATTTAACTTGAGCAGTAGCTGTCAAATTGAGAAGTTGACTTAGTATTGATACTGACGCTCTTCCAGCTCCTTTGGCTCAGTTGGAAGAGCGTCAGTCTCATAATCTGAAGGTCGCCAGTTCGAGCCTGGCAGGGAGCACTTCATTGCCGCTTTACCACACCTCCCTATGTGGTTGAGCCGATTTCCAAATCCAGGACGGAAGTCTTGGGCGGAATCTGTATACTCACTAGGCCGGACGTTTAACTATCGGAGGGGTTAATTCGTTGATCCTGATCGCCGTCAGAATCAGATGAATCATCACTATGATGACTGATCCGATCCTCCCGGTCATCCTCCCGGTCGTCATGCGCGATAGAATCCATACTTAACTTCATCTCACATTGTGTACCCATTGATCGGGGGTGGTTACACTCACTCAGGTGGACTCTTTGACAAAAAGGATGATCTTGATCAGGTCGAAGGGGATGGCCTTCTCGAGAAGGGGGTGTCCTCGGGTGGGAATCTTCACCGGAGAACGAGTCAGGGTTGATACTTACCTTCAGTATTAGGGCACTGTCGGGAAACTTCGTCCGATCAGGCCAGCCATAAGAACGCGAGACAACGAGGAACCAAGATAACCGCGATAATATCACGATCATCCACAGTAAACCACAAACGTTATCTCCACAAAACCTTTCCAAATGATAAAACGTGTTCCAAAAACGTGGGCGTGAGGGGTTGAGGGTCGAAAACTAAACAAAACCCGTCGAGGGCCTTCCGGTAAACCAAAATGCGTCAAAGCGCGTCTTAACTGGGAATTAAGTCAAGCTACAGGGGCCTAGTTAACCCTGTGCTCCCAATGATGGTGGAGCGACTCTTTGCCTAGGGAGTAAGTTCAATACGGTTATTATATATGCAATATCCTATACCTAGTGTACCGTACACCAACTCATGTGCTTACCTCATACTTCGATCCTGCTCGTTTCGTCGCACGGTTGCGCTAGTACCACCTTACACATCTTTGTCGCACCTTCAAACTGATCCGTACCACTTCTGGACTGATTATGGTCAAACTCTATGGCAATCTTCAACCATCCTGATTCCTCGAAAAGCAGCCTGGAACAAGTTCGGGATCTGCTTCCCAGACACTGTTCGCCCCATAGTTAACCCGGATTAACTGAAAACTCCGTCTCTCTTCACACCTGGAGACTGATTTGGGGCTGATCGGCTCGGATCATGATTAGCACAGCGATCAGCATAGTGATCGGGGCAGTGATCAGGGCGATCCACCCCAGATCGCCTCAAAACACCTCAGGGTCATCACAACATCGACATTGCCAGTTCACTCGACCGTATCCTTGACCTTCATTGCATGTTGGGCCGCAAGAGTCGCACCGACTCAGCACTTCTCGTGAAATTGGACCTGATCAGACCTTCTTACGTTAATTCTGGATGGGTCCATCAACTCTCACCGCTTGCCTCAGCTTAGTAAGACTCGTACGGCTCACCACTCCATATATCCGGCTTTGTCCTGTACCCGATCTTCATATTCTAGGGCGGAGCTAAGTGACTCGGCCGTTCAGGCCGGGATTTCCATATCACATCCAACTTCAACATCTGTACCGTTCATGACTCATTCCGATGACCGGATTTTGCTGTTCCTGATATATTACTCCGTCATTGATGCCGTACATCCAGATTGTCTCGGTTGATCTAGTCTTGCACGCCCACGTGAACTCCACCTAACATCCAATATCCCGATCGGACCGTGACATTCGCTATTCCATTAATATCCGGGACCAGGCATAAGAACGGTATTCGGCTTATTCCTTCACACTACAACAGCCCGTTGTCAACCACCTTTCATCGTGTACGGAATCAGCCTGTCCCACCCATCAACGGTCCTATCTTGATGGGTGTTCCCATCGTCACCAATCAACGGGTAGGTGTGGTCCACCTTATTCTTAACTTTATGTCAGATCGCTTCACTACAAAGGTCAGCTGAGGTGGTAGTGAAAGCTAGCAGATAGTTTGTATGGCAGTAGGGGAAGTTTCAGCGAGTCGACGGAAACGTGGAAGCGTGTTAGTGACCAGAAAAGTAGTAAATTGCTTGCGAGGAAAGAGTGGTGCAGTGTTACGATGAAGCTCCTTTGGCTCAGTTGAAAGTTGTCTATATTGCTAGAATTAGACGGAGAGACTACTCAATCTACCTAGCCTAAATATAATAAAAATATGTGTAATATACGGATTTACCTTAGGTTGAAGTAATAATCAAATACCAGATTTTTGTCGAAACATGTTTAGGCGTGATAGCTCAGTTGAAAGTCGGTTTTGTATTTACTTTTACACAACCTATATTTTCTCGGCTATGGCTAAGCTCCTACAGAGCTACTTTTGAGCTGAAAGCTTTTCTTTCTTATTTTTCCTTTTTTTATTATTATTCATTCCTTTTTGGATTATGCTGTATCGTCGGTAATTATTTCGCTAGGAGCCGACTGTTCTTCTCCAAGTCGGGTTTGTTAGTTATTTCGTCCGTCAATCGCTTTCCACAGGATATTTTTTCTGGGAGGTCAGGAGCTCAATACTACCAGGGGCCCGTTGGTAGTATGGAGTCTGGTCCGTGTGGGGTTTGAACCAGAGCGACCTTTGGGTTATTGAATTGGTGCTTAACCACTGCACCGGGGTGGGCCCTCAAAAGGCGTGATAGCTCAGTCGTTAAGTGGATCGACTACCATGCTGGATGTCGTGGGTTCGATCCCTGCAATGGAGTTTTGGAAATCTTTTCAAAACCGATATCGAAATGTATAGGTATATGAGCTCACTTCCGAATTTGCCACGTTGGGCGCAAGTTGAATAGCACTTAGAAAGGTGAGTACTGTAGAGTATAGTGAAATTCACTAACCCTTGTGTATACAGGTATACAGACAGCAGGAGAGTCAGCTGTGTCCCGACAGAAGTGTCTGCACCTGGTGACCGATCTCTGCGATCCTCGAGGGTGGCGATTTAGGGCATAATCCGACTTTGTCGTCCAATAGTGCATCGCGTGATCGGTCACTGAGGGTGGTCGCCAATGCCGGGTAGCAGGCTGGGCCTTCGCTGATGGACCGCCATCGGTGTGGTTTGCATGCGACCGTTGCAGTCGGTAACCAGGCGCACATACTGCGCGTGTCATTCTGTTCCCGTTGATGGCGAATTTCGGTGATACCCGGGTGGAGGTCGGTAAACCTCTTGAAAGCAGGATGGGATCTGGGTGGAGGTCGGTAAACCTCTTGAAAGCAGGATGGGATCTCATCGCGCGGACAACCTTTCCCATGGCTACCTTTTCATCATTATTGTAGAAGCGTTTATCGAAGAACCGAATGTGTGCCGAAAACGTTGTGAAGATCACTTGGAGCGCAGGGAGCAATGGCGTCGGCACTCGTCCATCAAACAGGCAACGATTTCGATCCGACCAAATCAAGTGAAGTGTGACAGCGCGGAGTGTATGCCAAGCGTCATGGACGACGCCAGTGCTGTCATTCCACTCATTACGCACGGTCATCTTCGTGGCCAAGGCGATGTTAGTCCAAGATGGTCTCATATGGAGAAGCGGTAGCACCAGCTGGTTCACTTGACTCCACAGTTGTGCTGCAAGAGAGCACTCAAAGAATAAATGTTTCTCCGTCTCAATGGCATCGCACCCGTGACGCACGCAGTATTGGATGCGTGGTTGAACGGCTTCCAGGAACTAGAACCAAGCCCGCACAGGCAGAAGACGGAACGCGAGACGAAATTGCAGGTCGTCGAAGACTGCAAGCAATATTTTTCGCAAATGCTTGCTGTAATCAACGAGCAACTTGATCTGCTCTTCACGCACGCTTTGCGAGTGTATAGTCATCGGGTGCGGTTTCGTTGGTAGCGGTGGCGTCCAGACCACACTGAGCATAACTGATCGCGGGATCGATGGAATCAGGAACACTTTGTCACCGCTCATGCATCTCAGATGCGGTAGTTTAACACTTCCTCCGCTTCCAGTGTGCGGGGCTTGCCACACAAATTCTCGCGCGCTCAGACGGTCGACGATCTGCGTGGCTTCGGTGTATAGCACTTTTAGACAATTGATTTGTTTCCCAAGAGTCTTAGACTCAACCGTGAAGTCAATATGCCGCTCCACAAAGTCGTGCTCTGGTGGCCAAGCATAATCTTCTTTCATGAAGTCGGCCAATGAACGCACGTTGAAGACTCTTGGAACATGCAGACGAAAACTACGTTGGGGTTCCGGAGCCATCCCAATGCACCGACGGTGAGCTGAGTTTGTGGGATTCCGCAGTGTCTTCTCGTAAATAGGTTCCGCCTCAGAGTTGAACCAGATCGGCTGCCGAAGGCCGTAGCAAGCGCGTTCATTCAAAGGCAGGTTTTTTCACGTGATTTCTCACCGAAGCTTGTACCACAAAATACAAGTCGTTCGCCACCAATGGGAAATTCTTTTTCACTTGATCATGTCTCCATGCCGAAGTGGAGAGATCGTAAGGAAGTCGAGGGCACCGTATCCACCCGTGGGTGGAACTACTAATCTGAGCAGCTCGGTTCCTGCTGTCGTCCAGGTTCGAACATTAGAAGCACCCGCCGCGCTGACAACCTGCAGCACGAGCTGAAGCCTCTGTTCTTTCAGTTGTGCCTCCAGACACGGAATCTGAAGACCACCATCACTGCGTCGTTGGAACAAGAATTTGCGTGGAAAGAGCTGGATATGCGATGCATCGCGATCGTACTTACGACTGAGCACGAACCGATTCAGCATCGACTGCCATCTCTTCTTTACTGGTACTGGGATCGACACATGTTGTGTATAATGCCACATCCGGGAAAGCACCATCGTTTGGGCAACCAAGAGCCGTCCCCTAAGTGTCCGTGCCCGCTTGTACCACATCTTGAAGCCATCATAGAATCGCCTCTCGTAGGGAGGAACCCCACGAGGTCATTATCCACAGACGATTGACTGAACGGGATCCCGAGATACAAGACCGTCTCCGTGCGACCTAGCGTTCACATTCCTAGAAGTGGCGGGCATGTATGACTCCGGTTCAGCGTCAACAGCACCGACATGGTAATATTGAGTTTTTCTCCGGAGCCCTTGCACCATTCCTTCACGATCCCAAGATGTAATTGTAGGTTTGGTATTGAGCTGGTCAGAAGGGTCGAGTCATCCGCGTAGAACAGGCTTGTGCTAGTGTGGTCGGCATTTAGGCACACGCCATACTCTTCATAGGAGCGAAGCAGGTTCCAAGAGGCTCGATCGTCAAGAGAAAGAGCAACCCAGACAACGAATCCCCTTGCTTCACACCTCGCGTGGGATGTAGTGCAGGCTGGATGTTCTGGTTGATGATGAGATGCGCAGCTAGTTTGGTGTACAGGAGCTGGATCCACTAAATAAATCCCGTGCCAAACCCCATTCGATCAAGAACCCGGAGCATGTACTCCCAGTTGACTCGGTCAAACGCCTTCTCGAAGTCCAAGAAAAGCGCGTATGCTACTTCGTCAAGACTCGTCACGAGGTCTTGCAAATCTGTGAGGAAGCGGACGTGGTGATGGATCGAGCGTCCCTTGACAAAGCCTTTCTGGTCGGGGTGGATTAAGTTGCCGATCATTTGCTGCAGTCGGTACGTCTGAGCCTTTGATAGCACTTTTACGTCGACTGGCACGAGTGCGATGGGCCGATAGTTGCTAGGCTCCGCTCGAGATCCCTTCTTGTATAAAAGCACTAGTGCTGACTTGCGCTGAGACGGAAGGAGCACCCCACGCTGAAGTTGATCGTTGAACACGATACGCAGACATTCGCCAAAAGCGTCTGGAGATACTTGGTAGAAACCCGCGGTCAATCCGTCCAGGCCTGGTGCCGAAGTTGCTTTCATATGCCGAATTGCACTTGCCAGATCAGAGGCGGTGATCGGCGAGCTCAGAAGTAAGTGGTCGGCCTCCAATACAAATTTCACTATGGATGCGAGGAGTCTCCGTTGCATCGCATCGTCAGGTGGAGGGGCCGTTCCTGATGGACTATTTGGGTCTCCCATTTTGAAACCCCATTGCTCCAGGAATCAAAGAGAAATCTCGTGAGGGTTCGTCGAAACACTACCACTCGGTGTCTTTACTTCCTCAATCGAGACACGTCGCAAGCTCGTGTCCAGTAGACGGAAGAAGTGCCTGGTCGATTTTTCAGAATTAGCTGCTTGGAAGTCAAAGGCGGTGCCTTGGTTGTATTGACTAGTCCGCATGACCGTATCCTTATAGTTCCTAATGGCTTCGTCAAAGTGCTCCCGATTTAAGTGACTATCAACGCTGCAATACCGAGCAGCAGCTTGGTCTAAAAGGACCCGAGCCTCTTCAACAGCTTGATTGTCTTGTATTCGGAGCTTCTTCTGGACGTCTTGGAGTTGGGTCTTGATGTTTTTCTTCCACTTCTCCACGGCCTTGCCAGGATTAGTTGACGTCTGCAGCTTGTCCCGTATCATCTCAGCTTCTTTTCGATCGCAAACACCACCACAGGATACTCCAGCAGGTACCGGGGGAACTTCCAATACCCTCGACGGTGCAACTGAGAGCCCGACCTTAAATTTACGCTGTGTGCGAGGTGGTCGCCAGCATGCTTCGGTAAACAAGTATTTGGAGCTTTCGTAGAAGCGCTCGTAGAATCCATCGGACAACAGGATGTAGTCCAGTTGATTCTTTCGTGGAAGAGGGCCAGTAAAGACGCGCTAAGTGTCAAAGTGGATACGCCAAGCATCGACAACGCCTAGCTTAACCAGCCACTCGAGACAGCTAGATCGACAAGGGTCATAGCAAATGTCAGGAGATGATGAGTCGAGTCATGGGACTAAGGGAGTGTTCAGATCACCCAACACAAAGTGCGTCGCATGATCCTCGAACCCCTCGGTTTCCAAGCTCGAGAAGAATTGTTGATTTTCTTGGCGATCAACAGGCGCATAGACGTTATGGATGTAGATGGGAGCATATGCAACCATAGCGGCCTGCTATCGATAGCCGTGGGATCTCGACAGCGGTGTCAAAGCCGGGAAAGTCAGAGGGGAACACCGTGAGCACTCCATTGCTCCTTCCTCGCGTGGGTCGATCCAGGTGCGAGTTGGGGTCGTTCACGAAGACCTTGTTTTTGAAGCTTGAGTCGAGCTAGAATGTGAAAGTGGAAAGAATGTTGTTGTCACCGAACTTGGTTTCTTGGACACACGACAACGAGTGTTTTTGGAGATCACACTCTCGATAAACAAGTGCCCATTTTTTATGCCATTAGTGTTCACGGTAACAAAATTGATGTTGCTCCATGGTATCGAGTTCAAAAAAATTTAGCAACGTTTGGCGAGGCAGCCAGCGACCGTCGTCACCGTGCCGTCTCCTGCAACGTGGAGTTTCAGCCCTGAAGAGTCGTCCGGGTAGAAACCATCACGCTGTTGCAAGCAAGTGACCCTGCCAATGCACCTCTCTCCACTGCTGCATGCAGTGCGCACCAAGGTCTGAGCGCAGAAGCCGAAGGAGCGTGTTCGGGTGTAGTAACCGCGTGTGATGCGCTGGAATCCACTCGACGGGCTGACCAGTGATATACTGGATCCAGTGATCATTTTTAAACAGAGTTGGCGCGGTTGCCATCAGCGCAATCTCAAACAA
>MIQA02011082.1:0-15654 GCA_001887855.2 Sclerospora graminicola | reverse complement strand
GATATATGCTTGATCAACAAGTGATAGTCGGATCAACAAGTGATAGTCGAAACCTGCTTGAAGAACAGAAGATGACGGAAGCAAATAGTGTTAGGACGCATATTGGATGTAAATATGAAAATTATTCGATGGAGAAGCAAGTGATTTTGAAAGCAGTTACTAACGATGGACTACCTAGCGTAAATTGTTTCCAGGCTTTAGTAGAAAGGAAGTCTATTGTGGATCGCGCAATGCACGCGTCCGGATATCGCTTACGCAGTTCACAAAGCAACAAGACAGACGCATTCACCGAGCAAGTTGGATTGGGACCTAGCTAAGCGCCTACTACCCCTCCTGAAGCAAACGAAACATTAAGAGTTGAAGATGGAAGTCACGAAGTGTGGAGATAATGATGGATTAGTTACGTTGAAAGCATATAGCGACGCAGACTTTGTGGGATGCAAGACGGATAAAAGAAATCAGTTACTGGAGGCGTTACGTTATTACTACTTTACTGAATATGCAAGCGACAAGGATACGTTTCGTTATCTACTATGGTGGCGGAATTCTATGCCGCATCGCAAATGGAGTGTGAGCTGATAGGAATTTACGATCTTTTGGGTGAGATTGGTTTGGAAACGAAGCTACCTCTGATGTTGGTTTCTGACAATCAAGCCGCTACAAAATTTCTGGAAGGTGAAATACAGCTCCCTCAAGATAAAGCGCGTAGACGAAAGGATCACGTTATGATTTCGAAGATCGAGGACAGCGGTATCAAGATCAAGTACAAGAACAAGAACACACAAGTGATGATTGTGGATCTCTTCACAAAACGTCTGGGTGAGGAAGACAAGGGATCTTTTTTGGCGGTACGGCATGGTAAGTAGAGCTTAGCATTGCCGGGGCAGACATCTTTACCCGCAGCAGGATGGGTATGATGATGAATGCGGGGGGCCAACAACAGGTCCCGATACAAAGTATGCAGAACATAGGTCAAGGACAAGGACCGGGCATACAGGTACCTTTGGTAAGGACACTAAGTGCAAAGCAGTACACTCTACAAATCAAGATTTTCGATGAAACCAAAACAAAACGTGGGTTAGATTCCGGTTTTCACGCTTCGGGATATTTTTTTGTAGATCAATATTGCAGAAGCAGCCTGTGGATTTCAGTGGAGTGAAGACGTAAAGGTCGATTTGATTTTTTTGCTATTCAACGAGCAAAGAAAATCGGAAGACAGAAGACCCCGATCAAGAGAAAATATTCGAGTGGACCGTTGCAGCCAATCCTACCGTCTAGCTGTCGTAGATGCAAGACTGAGTCCAATGACAAGGCGCTCTCTCCGAATTTGGGCCTTCAACTTTTGCTTGTGCTCAGCTGCCGCAAAAGTATGATAAATTTGGCACCCCTTTCCCAATCAGTTTTGCAGGGTGCTAAATCTTTCAGACTTTAGCGGTCGATTTTCATTGGCTGGCCACAAATCTACACAATTTGCAAATTACGGTATTATTGTTTTAAGTTTCACAAAATAAGTGATGCCAAATGAAGATCGATTCATCATTTGCTAGCAAAGTGTTTTGGAAGAGCGTGATTTCCAAGATGAAAGCACATTACCATAGCTATTTAAGCGGCGGGTTGTGTTCCGGCCTCAAGTCCAAGATGGCGTGGAAGGCACGTTCGTAGTGGCCTTTCGTACAGCAGGCAACCCAACACTTACAATGAAAATAATGCGTACGACGGCTTTTGTGAACATTTGATTAGACGCTACGCTGAGTCGAATTTCTTGTTGGAGAAGATGATGGCACGTGATAAGCGGTTTGAGCACGTATTTGACGCTAGTTTACCCTAAGACGCTCAATCTGTATCTGCTACTGTCTCCGACCGCATGATTAAAGATCTTTTGCTGTTTCAAACGGGCAGCACGGCAGTTTGTTTATTGATCAAATGTGTAGAGTGAATTACTTGAGCCGACACGAATGACTTATTTAAAAGCACAAACATACTTGTGATTGTGAAGTAGTGCGTCGAGTATGGAATCGAGAGTGAAAAAGAACGATGTATTCATGTGTAAGTTTTATTTTTAACAAAAAGTCTTGTCGTGTCTTTCGCAAGCGAGTTAGCAGGTCTTAAGGTACATGTGACTGTCCCCCCTGAAATTTGGAAGAGGAGTCCACGTGACATCAAACGGCCAAGGTACTTCACGAAGTGCCAACCTATCTTCAGTCATCTTGCCTTCTGCTTCTAACCACTCTTCAAAGCTCTTCAAAGTATTCCTCAAGGGTTTCGGACACCACAAGGAGATACTTTTTCTTCTTTGAGTTCATCGCTCTATTTTCGTCAAGATTAGTGTTATCCTCATCAGTGTCATCAACACCATCAACGTCAACATTGTCCTCGTCATCTCCTTCAACGCCGAAACTCAAGCGATCCTCGCTGTCCGCCGATTCTTCCATATCTTGTGCTACTTGCTCTTTCTCTTCTTCGGGTTTTCTCTCTTTCTCTGCATTTCCCCCCCTTCATTTGCATTCTCTCTTTAAGCTTTACATACTCATTAAAACGAAAAGCGGCTTTTCCCGAAAGTACACGACGTCGTTTCATCTTGCTTACATGTGCATTCAGATGATCAATCACTTGGGCCGCCTCGACAAACGATGGAATGCGTAGATCCAGCCGTCCATTTGTCAGCAAAATACCGCGAGGAACTAACCCAGACACATTCATTTCAGACCAACGGTAGACAGAAGTCGTTTCACCATCCACAAGATCACCGCTTTGGTATCATAAGGCACATTCATCAACGTCACACTTGAACGCTTATCTGCAGGTGACGAAAAGACGGGACGGTACTCGTTCCAGCCCGACATCGTGGCACCAAAGAACTCGAGCGCACGCATTCTCGCCATCCGACATGCACTTTCCGACTCGAATTCTACCACAGCTTGATACGGTGTCTTTCTGTCACTTGCAACGATTTTGATCTTGGTTTTGAGCATTCCCAACCCCTTTCAGTCCTCCAAATCAGCGTTTACAGCTTCTTTTTCGTTCTTTTCTTTGATAAATCACCGCCACTTTTTGTGGTGTGAGCTTCGTTTTCTTGCTCTTCACCTTCTCCACATCATTAGAGTCATCAAAAAATGGCGACTCTGGTGGTCCATTAATAAGATTGGAGAAGAGGAAATAGCGTTTGATCCCTCCCACATGAGCGAGCGCATTCTCTAAATGCTTCTTCATGACGTCATGAGGTAAATTGCGATAGAACGCGCGAAGTGAAGGGATCCATGTGGTTTCAAGACGCTTGCGCCCAGCGTCCGTCAGCGGTTCTCGTCCACGCAGAAATGTCCAATCAATAACGCATTTGAGGGGGCGTACATTCCGGTATTCCATATGTATACGATATTGAAAACATGGTGCGAATATACAATGTCCACAAATCAAGGTTGAAGAATCGGGATACTGGTGTGTGAATGGCTGATTCTTATAATAGAGAAAATTGGGGGTGCCAAACTTTTCAGCATCCCAAATTTGTCAGACTATTGCGGTACCAGGTTTAAACGAGGGTCTTGTGCTCTAGCGGTCCTATCCACTGCACGCCTTACAGACTCCACAGACCCATCAATCATTCCTACAACTTTGACTCAGCTACCGCGACGCATATATTTTGGTCGGGTCGATATTTATATAGAGTATCACTATTCATTGTTAGCAAACAGAGAATATACGTATGATAGTAGATATGTATTTATATGTCACTTATAGTCGTGTACCTAAGTACCTTCACACCGTGGTATACTGTACCATAGAAGAGGTACGAATATCGTCTTGGACACTTACGTTTGGATTAGCAGGTGAAAATAATCGTAGTGAATTTACGTGGAATATATTTTTCTAAAAAGCTTAATGACTAAAACGATGGCTAAAGTTCAGCAAAGAGGCCAACAAGGCAAGAGAAAGAGGCAAAGTAGAGGTGGAAACAGAGTTCGTACGAGGTATAGCACCGGACAGTCGACTGTGTCAAGTAAGGTAAACAGGAGGTCTTCTGCCATTTTAGGGCCGCTCGTGGTTTTGCCTAATAAGAGCTGACAAAAAATGACAGCGTACCAATTGGTAGAATTTTCTTTTGTTGATATAATAAGGGTTATGTGTAGTATGGACATAGTTTAAGGTTATACAAAAAACATGTAAAAGCGGCTTCAAATTGGCATTCGAGACGCAAACAGAACGAGTTGTTATTGTTGTCAATCCCGGCGTATTATCTCTCCCATCAGCTCTATTCGTATTCTATTTAGCCTTAATCGCTATTACTTACTAAAAATTAATATTTTTGATGTACCCGTATAACCGGTGCAGCCGGATTCCAAAAGGGTTAGGGCTTCAGACACACTGTAACAATATACCACTGCATATTACAAATACCTGGTGGAATCTAATTTTAGAAGGCGAAAACCGCCGAATTATCAAAAAAAGCTTGGCAGTATTAGTGGTTGACATTTTCAAATGCGCCCCGAACGGGCGAATATTTCTCGTCCAAAACGCCCCGTAAAGCTGCGATCTCGGTCCGGGATTCTGTTTACTGGCATTACGTGTAAACATAACACCATTCTGAGAACTATTTGCGCTGTTTGCACAGCAGTGACATTCGCCGACACTGCAGAAAGCTGTGGGGCGGTCTACACAGAACACTTTTCCGTCCTCCCGACAATGGACAGTGGTAGACCGAAGTTGAAGTCCATTGAGATTTGGACTTCCAACTCTCTATCCGAACACCAGTAATATTGAGGTGGTGCCTGTGCAGATTGGGTGGGTTATACGTGCTGGGTCTAAACACGTCAGTGTATCCAACACCCGAAACGAGTAACGATGCTTTATTTATTCACTGTGATTGCTAATGCTCGCCATCAGGGTGACTGTCATCGATAAAGTAAGTGCGTCCGTGCTCACGTTCATGAAACCTTAAGCAGTAACTAGGTAGAGTCTGCTACAATTCTTACCTCCCATCCGGTAGGGCTATTTTTGATTGACGGCTGTATTCAAGGTACAGGTATACAATATTTCAAGGATGGTCTACTGTTTATTACCCCTCTGAACTCTGGGGTGCTAATCAAGGGAGGTAATGTTTGAGGGGAGGACTTGTAAAACAGGTTTTACAGTAGGTGAAAAATTATGACTGCAGAAACTAATAAAGACCCTAAATTGGCAGTTTACTTTACTAAAGTTTGGGGAAAAGCTCAAAGAAATCTGTGATTCTAGATGATAAGTTCTGGAATCGTTTATAGCGGTGCAAGTCACTATTTGGTGTGCGATGAATGCTTGGTGGAAGAAGCAGAAGAGTGCAAGGATGAAGAATGAAGAGAGTTTGACTTTGCCTGATGGAAGGACGGTGAGTATCACAAAAGACCAAAAACATAACGCTGAAATATTCTTTATGCTTAAGTAGTACCATTGTCCTCACATAAGCCTATTTCACCCCAAACTTAGTGAAAAATCTTATTTCGCTTAGGTGTAAGGTTGCGTACTAAAAAATAATGACAAAACCAATGATGTTTTGGGTGGATTTTTTTGGCTCTTTTTTGGTGTAAACCTAAAGACAAACAAGCGAGAAGGAGTCGCAAAAGGTTTTGCTAACATGGTTATGAACGCAGCCATGGAAGGAGGTGGAAGGTGATGTACTTTTCACCATTTTCACGCCATCTAGGACATTTAGCGTACAATTAATTCAAAAGAACTCATGATCGG
Source organism: Sclerospora graminicola (assembly GCA_001887855.2). Lineage (NCBI taxonomy): Eukaryota > Oomycota > Peronosporomycetes > Peronosporales > Peronosporaceae > Sclerospora > Sclerospora graminicola. The sequence continues at coordinate 9,942 of MIQA02011082.1, read as the reverse complement.
GCAGCAATATTACCGATATTCAAGGCCGTTTCGCTTACATGCGCGAAGGAAAGGCAAAGCCGTCGAAAGCAGATACGGGCAGAAATGCCCCAATTGATCGAGTAGGTGGGGGTAATATATAGTAGTTTGAAGGGTCCTATTCCCCGCGCGACGGACGTGGGAATCTCTTCTTAGTTGTTGTGACTGGTTTTCGAACTACGCGCGCGATTTTAATGCTTACACAAACGTTCGAGCGATAAAGATGCTCGAGTATTTGTGGCGTAGTCGCTCTCGGAAATTCCTTCCGAGATGCAAACATGGCCCAGATGACTGACTGTCGGAGGGGGTTCTTCGTCCATCCAGGTCTTGGTCCGAGCCAGCATCAAGGCGGCTGGACCGGTCACTTCCATCACCTTGACCGTGACGACTGGGATGATCCATGCTATGTAAAGCTCACGTTGTGTACCCATCAGCACTGGCGGTTACGCTTTCTTGGTGGACTAGGGCGAAAAGATAAAAGTTGGTAAAATAGGTGGACGAGGGTTAGGACTAGGATTGCTCCTGGGCGGAAATCTTCACCGGGGAGCGGACTGGCGTTATACTTGAAAGTTGTATACCGCAAAGGCTGGGACGAGAGTAATCGACCGGCCAGCTTAACCAAAGACAATAAAGGGGTTACTCCAATCTTATGCGTAGTCAGGAATCCAAACAATATTCCACAATCTTCAACAGTAAGGCAAAACTTCACCACACTTTCTAATATAACTAAACCGTTCCAAATACGGCCGACTTGAGTTGAGTATAAGTTTCACAGTGACTCCTGGTCAGGGGACTTCCGGTGGGCTCCTTCCAACCTTCCCCGGGCAAACCAATAACAACTAGAGGGGACCTTGTTTACCCTCTGCTGTGAACAAATGACGACTTGTGTCATAGAAAGGGCGAAACGTATACTGATTTTTATCCCCAGATCCAATATTACTTTCGCTATACCCTACCCAAAATAACCTGACCAGCTTGACCTGGATGGTTATGTACCTTACCTGAAATAGCGTGACTAGCTCAACCTGGACGTTTTGTGTACTGTGCACCAAATAGCATGACCAGCCTGGATAGCCATCCACCTCGCCTGGACGGTACCTGGCCGCCTACTCCAATTCCTTCTTCGTGGCCACTCGCCCATCTCCGGTGTTCCGTCCGGCTACTACAGGGACATAACCTTCCCCGGAGCCTCTTATGTACCCATCTCTTGATCAATCCACCCCTTGGCAACCTATGGCTACCATCAACGGCCATCCAGTCCCACTTCATCCAGCTGGTCAACTTCTGGTCGACCTGGGTCAGAGCATCCGGATCACCTCGTCTAGCCTGTTCCCATGTCTTCGCACTGGGCCGGTGCTTGCTGGTGTTCTCGAGCACCCCCGGCAGCTGCCATCCTGCGTCTGCAGTCTTGACCAGCAATTGAAGCCAATAAAAAACAGTATCGGTCAGGTGTACTCCACACCCGGCCGTTAACTCATTTCGAAGCCACTTCACCATATATTTTCTCGTGTGGTTCCAAAATGAGTTATTGCAGGCTGCGTGTACTCAAGGGGCGAATTTCGAAATGTTGAATTGTTTTCAAACATACGGGCTTTTGCGACAGATAACCGAAGCTGGGATAAGGTAAATCAGAGCCCTTGGACAGAGCCTTTTCAACATGATTCGATGCATGATTTTCGGTTCCGGGGTCCTTCTGACGTTTTGGTCGAAAGCGGATAAGTATGCTATGTATATACTAATTCGCAGTCCGACGAGGTCAAGCCCTTCAAAAATATCAACGATACAAATTACGACGAATAAGCAGACAAGTGTAACTGATGTGGTTGATTTCGGGTCACTTTGCATAGTTTGGCGGAAACTAAAAAAAGAAATCTCTTGCAAAAATTATTGGGAGAGCGTTAACATAAAAAACGACGCTAACGAAGGGATATAAAATCGTGGTGTTGACAAATATGGTGATTACAATCTCCCATCACGTCATCCATATTGAAATGGCGACGAACGACGCCAACACGAAATTCAGCCGTGCGTTCGAACAGAAGAAGAGAAATACCTTAAAAATTATGCTCAGGCGCGATCAGCACGTACAAAACATTTTAGAAGTGCAGAATCAATTACTCTCTAATCAACGAGTCGCTCTGCCCCGTGTCGACGGTCATTTGGAGCGAAGGGTTAATAAGATATTCTGCAGCTCAACTTATTCCCGGTCGAGACGCATACTGGCGCACTTTGGATCCCCGGAGTCCCCCGATGGGAATGTTTTGGGTTATTTGGTCATCACCTCTAACGTCCAAGTGTTTAGAACATGTTTATAAAATAGGAAATGTTTTGTGGAAGATAATTGTTTGAAAGTTACTGTGGAAGATCTCGATTATATTGTGGAACTAACGTATTTTTCCTGGCTACGTTGATCGTTAGTTCATTTCCATCACCAGAAAAGGATCACGGTGATATCCAGAATCACCAAGTGATTCGTGCACGCGCACCATTGTGATCCAAATCCAGAACGAAGGTCCTTGGATGAACTCGGATTCCCGCTGGCCCGAACGGCCAATTATCGGAGGGAGTACTCCGTTGATCCTGGTCGGCTTCAGGATCGGAATAGTCATCACTAGGATGACTGGCCCGATCGTCCCGTTCTTCGACCGGTCATCAAGTACAACCGAATCCAAATTCAATTTTATTTCACCTTGTGGTATTCGGTGGTTACACTCACTCAGGTGGACTCTAGATGAAGAAAGTTTTTCCTGTCTGTTAACTTCTTCGAGACAGGAGTGTTCTTCGGTGAAAATATTTGCCTGAGGACGGATTACTGGCGGTACCGCGTAAAAGTACCGATAAGGTCAGGTCGGGATTCTTTAATCGACCGGACCAGCCAATCAACAAGAGATAACCGATAAACTCGAAAAACCACGATCTTTTGCAGTACAACCACAAAGTTATCTCCACAAAAACATTTCCAATTAATTTGACATGTTCCCAAACACGGAGCGTGAGAGTGAGGGTTGAAAACCTAACTAAATCTCGTCGGGGGGCTTTCGATGAGCCAAAATATGTCTATACGCGTCTAAACCGGGGAATTTAGTTGACCTACAGGGGCTTGTTTACACTGAGTTCCCACTGACCGCCAGTACGTGTCGGAGCGACTCTCTGCTTAGGGGGTAAATCCAACTCTATTTTTTAAATGCAATATCTAGTACCTAGGGTTTCGGTATTGCATTAAAAAAACATAATTCTTCGATTTTTATTGTCTTATTCCATGGTTTGGTCGGTACCACCTTCGACCGATCTTCAACTGATCTTCAACCTGGTTCACGACCGATCTTTATCCGACCTGATCTTCAACCGACCTGACCTGACCGGTACCAACTTCACCCGATCTTCGACTGACCTGACCTGGTCCATCTGGAGTCGGCTTGGAGACAGCTTCCCAGGCTGATCTAACGCTGACTTCTGGGGCTAGCTCAGAACCGATATTGATTAAACCCCTTATGGTCGGTATCAGTAGGGTGACCGAGAGGGACTCAGGTCCACTTGGGGTCGGCTTGAGACCAGCTCGAGATCAGCTCGAGGTCAACTTCTATGGCTGATCTGAACCTGACTTCTGCAGCTGGCACAAACTAAACCTTGCGGGATCGGATCGTGAATAGAGGTCGATCTCTTGATGTCGATCGGGACCGGTTTGTGCTGATCTTCAACTTGCTTTGGTTGGTATGTCTCCAGACACGGATCAATGCTGTATACCATGACCCCTTTTACCCTCTTAGGCCACCATGTCGTGAAACAGGACCAGCAAATTCAATCGATCAACCATACTCCACAACCATCGAACTATTCGGATCACTGATATTTAGAAATCACCTAGGCAACATACTCAATCATATCTACTGTGTTAAACCAACCGTAAACATGTTTCGTCATTTATGTCTCGACCGGTCCGACTCTTAAGTTGACCCGGTCCGGTATCCGAGCAACCATATCGAGACGTGATACTTAACCGACACACTCCACTTAAGATAGGGAGTACAAACGGCGACCTCCATATTTCTCCACATTTTCTAGTAACCCGTTATTGCACGTACATCCGACTTAAGATCGACACGTCTTACCTATCAACCGTCGCATCCTGTTCATCCATGATGGGTGCCCTCGCGACCACCAATCGGCTTTGAGATGCGGGCTACTTATATCTGCGTTTTTTTAATTTGCTTTACCTCAGTCGATCAGACAGCACCGGATCCGAGGAAGAAAGTGTTCAATCGAGTCTTATCTCCAAAGAAGAAAAATACCGCCAAATTTTAATGGCCGAGTCAATGTCACGATCGAGATCGATGCGGGCAAGGACCGACGGTCGAAAAGGAAGTGGTAACCGGCCTAATTTGGACCGACCCCTTCGGAAATGTGCTCACTTCGAGTCGACCAAACGTAGCGAACGTGATTGCTGGAAGCGAATGACTTGTAGAAAGTGCAACCGAAAGGATCATCCATCTGATCATTGCTTTTTGTGTGTAAGACGTGCGGGAGGGGTATCGAGGAATTTGTCAACCAGATGCGGAAGCGGTACGCGCCGACCAAACACGCAGGGATGTTTCCACCTGACGTCTGAAAAGGGATAAACTAAATCGCTAGTCAGATCTGATTTGAGCCAAGCAGACTACGCTCAGCATCTATGTATACGTCGGTAACAGTGGTAAGTATTATGAAAGCCGGTATACGTCTTGACCTGTCCTATGGACCCCTGATCCTGCCAGACGAAGCACAGATACAGCTATCTGGTCGGCGTCCGTTGTACGGTGTATGTACGCAAATGGTGAAGATGGGTCAGTTTATTCCGGTCACTCGATCGGTCGACGTAACGATCTGACCAGTTGACCGGCAACAGAAATTATGGTTGACTCGTGGCGAACGATGTGTCTCGTTTTTTATCAAAAGGACCGGCAAATCGAGATATATAAGAATTAAAAATATTTCCGATCGGTCACTGATATTACACGATGATATGGTTATAGAAATGGGGTTACTTGAGAGCAAAGTACTCGACAAATGGGGTACACGTCGATTGGGCCACGGAGATATACTGAGCTACAAATGCTAGCATCTTAAACCACTACTGATCTGATAACTGACGAGTAGTCGGTGGGCGAAGAAATCTTACTACGCGGTGGGCGAAGAAGTCTTACTAAGTTACTAATCCAAGAGGTACCCTCAGGACCGACCGACAAAGTTAACAATGAAGAAGGTCCGAAGGTTGCGAATGCTGTAACGGAAGTCGGCTAGCCATCGAAATAGACAATGATGATCGTACGTCTGCCACGAGTTGCATAACTCTTTGGCCAGGAAAAATGTTTAACCTGATCAGATGGAAGCTGAGCAAGGAAGATCCGCGGAGGTGAACGAAAACGAAATGGAATTGGATGTGAATTGGAAGTCCTCTGGTCAGGACGGACTAGAAGAAACCTAGAGGTTGATCAAGTTTGTACCCATGACGACGACAATGAATACATTAATGACGTCGGAAATCAGAGGCGGTTCTGCCGGAGATGTCGCTCGGTATGCTGGAAGTCAGCCGGGATGACGTACATGTCGGCGACCCAGAAGTCAATACTCCCGAACAGACTGACCAGCTTAAGAAGATCATCTGGATTAGGCGACATTTTTACGATCGTGAAGGGCAATGCTCTATCCCCGTCTCGTATTGACCTGTTGGTGACATTGATGTGAGAGACACTAAATCGATCGCTCAACGCTGCCGTAGGATCGCGCAACGGTATCGGGAAAAGCTGTCTGACCTGATCAAGGGTCTGATAAGTACGAAAATTAATCGACCGTCATCGTCGTCATGGGCCTAGCCGATCGAGAGCGCGATTAAAAGAATGGAGCTGATATCCGATTGTTCAGTAAGACATCGACTATAGATTGTTCAATAAGACCACGAAAGCTGATGGTTTATCCAATGCTTCTGATCAATGACCTTCTTGAAGATATGGACAAGGTTTTGTGCTTGTTCGTTGATATGGCCAGTGGTGTTTGGGTAGTATCAATGATTTGTTGGGCCCGGGATATATCATATTTAAGCACGCTCTTCAGATTTATCAGGGGTTAATTGACAATGCCATGTATGGTTGTTTCCAAATCAGTACCGATCGGGAAACTACCTAGGTTTCTAATATATTTATCAAAGGTGAGCCCGACCGAGATCAGAAACCCCCCGTGTTGGAGAGACAGAATTACATAGATGACATTCTGATCACGGCTACATCCCGGGATATGCGTGGAGGTCGAACGATTGCTCGATACTTGCAAACGATGGAAATTATCGATCAGTGTGGTCAAGCGTTTTCCGGGCCGCTTATTTTGGTCATACCGTTTCGATCAAGGGGTTGGAGGCTAATCTCAAAGATTTAGGGTCGCTTAGAAATTGTCCCCAGATTGTTAAAGGCCATGTGTGATCAGGTCAGAGCACTGATCACAGAAGAAATGACATTGGCCGAGCTGGTTGAGATCATCAGGTTGACCGAGCTGATCCAATCAAAAGATGGAAAAACAGACGCGGATGATGATAACGACAAGGTTACAAATCCTATCAACATCTCGCAGACCGACCTCGGCATACCGACCTCAAGCGAACGGAAAAGCTGAACGAATGGTGCAGACACTACCAAGAGCAATTAAGATGTATGTTACCGACCCAGCCCAACAAGACTGGTACGAGTATGCAGAGAGATTGGTGTTGGAGCTAAATTCTTCGTTTGATCGGGTCAGTGGAGACACCCCTTTCTATCTAGATTATGGATGGGGTCCAGGTTCTACCTTAGAAGCGGTAATCCTGGTCGAATGTACTAAGAGGCGTGATCGGGAAGCAGGACGGTACTTCACATTACCATCACCATGCAAAAGAACAGGTTAACGAACGACTTCGGGGGCGCCCAAACCGGTAGTCGACCAGGATAAAGATCTTTCCAACCCTCACAGAATTGAACCGGGATCAAGGGTCTGGCTCTTTTTGGACCGGGTTAAAGAACGGTATGCGAAGAAGCTAACCCATATGTGGCATGGACCTTTTCGTGTCGCTGAGCTGATCGCTTATCATGCTTCTCGCCTGATCACGAATACTACTAATTACGGAGTGTTCCCGATCGTTCAAATATCAAAACTGAAGCTAACGAGAGAATTTCCTGATCGAATCAAAATACACTGTTTGGCGGGAGACAGCCCGAGGTTCGATTTTGACGAAGCGGTTTTGCAGGAGGACAGCTGAGATGAAAAGACCCCTTGATCAGGACGAGCTCGAGGTAAAAAAATTATAAATACTAGATCGAGCAAGAGTCCGGTATGTTTGGACACATCGCGAATTTCTAGTACGCTGCAAAGGATACGATGAACCCATTTAGATTGATGTCTGAATTGTTGAGCACTACTGAGAAAGCTTGAAAGTGAACGTATAGTTCGTAATAGGTTCGAAGACATGCTGGCCCAATAGGAAGATGACCGTGATTCACAATAATTCCGGCAGACCTGCGCTCCCCGCTCGACCAAAACGTTGTTCGGAAGGCCGATTGAGTCGGAATTAGGATTTGTTTAGCTGTTATGTATTGCATGTGAATAAAATGAACCTGGGATGGATACCTTAACGGAATGGAAAGTAGCAGGGAGTGGAATTTCAGAGAAGACAGAATTAGAAAACACCGGCTCGTGATATTATATATCTTATAATATATATTGATAAATTAGCACTAAAGATAAGTTAAACGAAGACTGACCGGCTGTTGCATCGATCAGAGTCCAAATTTGTGGCGTAGGCGAGCTACTTACAGTTCAGGATGGCTCACCAGGTTGTCTCGGTAGTGGTTTCGTTTTCGCCAAGGATTTTGACGGTCGACCTCGGAAGCGCCTCCTTTTAAGTGTTGACTGGCGACGGGCTCCCCTATTTGTGGAACCAACTCCCGGCATCAGGCTGGAGGCCTTTGCACTCGACCCGACGATCGGATAGGTGATGAACAGAAGGAAATAAGAAGACGTCGAAGTCGCCCCCCCCACCTGACAGGACGTAGTCGCAAAGGATCAGCCAGGTATCACTGGCCTGACTTCGTCGACGCTTGTGTAACTGTGGTATAGTCGATCTTGGAATTTTTTTCCGAGTTTCAAACAGCCAGGGGGGAACCAGATGACTGATTGTCGGAGGGGGTACCAGTCACTTCCATCACCTTGGTTCTGAGGACATGGATGATCCATCTCTTGAAATTTCACCTTGTGTACCCGCCAGCACTGGCGATTATGCTCTCTTGTTGGAATCTTGGACGAGAGGTTAAGATACCCGGTTAGGGCAGCGGGACGATTGTTGGGACTAGGGTTGCTCTTGGGCGAAAATCTTCACCGGGGAACGGCCAGCTGTTACACTTGATTTCAGTATACCTCAACTGCTGAACCGAGATTTCTCAATCGGTCAGCACAACCAAAGACAATAGGAGGGGTTACTACAATCTTATGTGAGTGAACGTGAACCCCAAATAAAATTATACACTCTTCCACAGGCAGTCAGTCATCTCTTCTAATACTACTATACTATGTTCCTAACATAGGCGACTTGAGTGAGTATACGAGTTCCAATGACTTCCGGTCAGGGGACTTCGGTTGGTCCCTTGTGCCAACCCCGGGCAAACCAATTATATCTAGAGGGGGCGGTATTAACCCTCTGCTTCGAACCAATAGTGACTTTTGTCTTAGAAAGAGAATATATACTGATTTTTTGCTTACAATTCAATATGAACCTTCTGTGAACCGTACCACCCAAGATATGGCGATCGACCTGTATCTTATATACCTTCCTCATGGTCGCCCGTGTATCCTACACCAAATATGGCGACTCGCTTGTTATCTTCAACGTCTCCGCCCTGACCAAAATAATGACATGTCCAGGATACTACGGTGATCTATCCCTGCCAGCGTCACCGGAGCCTCTGGCACGACCTTGGCCGTCTGCACTCACTGTTGATCACCTTCATGGGGCGACGGGTTGCCTCAGTCCACACGTGCTGGCACTGCTGACCTGACCCGGTATCGTCGCCGCACACCAAGCTGACCCACATAGCTTCCTGACTCTGAACCTGTCCTGCACTCTACCACATCCTGCTACGTACGGACGATATTTTTCGGTGTTTCTTCGTCCATCCCGTTTCGTTAGCTGAAAGAGGCCCTTATTGTCGCCTTCGTCCATGTGCTCGCTGACTTAGGGCAGCTACGCCAGTTGGCAGTTTTAACCAATCATATATTGGATCTTTTATTCATTCACCAGTTAATTAATCGTGGATCCGCTTTACCACAGCGACCCCTTAGTCTTGTCGTAGCCGCACAACGGCTGAGGCACGATCTCACTACTCGTTTTCATTGCTCCACCCGCTAAGACCCTGTCCAAATTCGATAAATCCAGTACGAGACGATCATCGGTTGAACTGACTAGAGCAGCCAGACGAAGGTCGGAGTAATGGGCACCATTACATAAGATATATTTAAGTTGAAATATCACAGTTCATTTTCAGTCTTGCGATCCAAAATATGAATATTGGATTATAAAGTTATCATATTCCACAAGGAATCCTATTCGGATGTAAATACCGAATCCAATAGGGGATCTAATAGTAAGAGTACTATTAGATCCAATGTATTCACTCTTAAATCTACGGTCTTGCAGCCACGCGTCTAAATTATGTGTTAACACATATCATTAAGGGACGATTAACCAACGAAATAGTCCATACCAACGTTTAATCCTATTTAAATTATTGAGAAACAAATTAAATTTATTCCTAACCAATTGCACGCTTCCTGCCTGTAGCAGCTAGTCTATTACATCTGGTAGCACTTTGGGGTCCGTCGTGACGACTGTGGTGGATCCGATTTCCAAATCCATGACAGAAGTCTTGGGTG
>MIQA02011080.1:0-10033 GCA_001887855.2 Sclerospora graminicola | reverse complement strand
ACTTATAATCCAATTTTCACATTTCAGACATTAAGTCTGAAATTGAACTGTGATATTTCAACTTAAATAAAATGGCACCCCATTACACCCTGCATACCCAATGACTTCCTCAATCGGTACTGTTGGGGAACACAAGATGATCGAGAGTAGCCACCTTCCTACCTTAGCTCTAGTATGACCTCTCAAACCCTTGAGCTTTACTTTCCACAGATACTTGTCCAACGCTCGTAATCGAAACCCACTATATGTGCGACGTGTGGAAATAGTCTCATGACCAAAATTAGTAATCAATCTAAATTCAGCAAATTAAAGTTTTGATTTAACTTTAAGTTAAGCGAAAATCAAATTTCAAACTTTAACATGGCCTTTTGCCTTTAGCATCATGGAGGACAATGAGGAAGCACCTGCTTCCGCTGAGGCAGAGCGCGCGCTGGATGCGTCAAACCGTGGCTACCGCTTGTTACAAAGGATGGGCTGGCGGTTAGGCTCCGGCTTGGGCAAGCGTGAGCAAGGTCATATAAAACTCTTAGCTGCTACCTCGAAGTGAATCCGATTCAGATACATCGTATTATCTGTTGGCAGGCATCGTGGAACCAGTCAAAATGAAAGAAAATCTTGTGTGCCTTGGACTTGGGAAGACGGCAAGAGCCATTTTCATTAAAAACCATCTGTGCAAGTGTCATTGATTATGTTTCAATTGGTGCTACAGGAGGAGTACGACAATGTGACGCAGTTAGCAACAAGTGAGCGTCGCAAACTGGATGGAGAAGTGCAGGAGACAGCAGAGCAGCTTGCTGTTCGGGAGGCCAAAAGCGCGAAGAAGGAGCGATTGGAAGTGGAAGTGAGGAATATGCAAGCTGCATTTTACTGCTCCGACTGTCGGAAACAATACAAGTCGGTGACGGAGATGGAAAATCACTTAAGTTCATACGATCATCATCATACCAAACGACTGAAAAAGTTGCAGCAAGATCAGCAGAAAAAACGGCTCGGCTCGGAGAAAGAACAAGGTGCTAAGCGCGAAAAAGAACGGGAAAAGGAACAAATGACGCTACAGCGAAGAATTGCCGCACAGATTCAAGCTTCGCGAGTTACCACAACCAGTGATAGAGAACTAGGTGATCTTGACAAAGTTGACGACAAAACGTCTTTCAAAACCAAAAGTGGTCTTAGCTTAGATGAAGGAATGAAAATGAGCCTGAAGAAGCCAACGAAGAAAGTTCTGGCTAAACGCAGTATTCCTTCCAATCCGTTTTCTTTAACGGATGACAATTGAGAGCTTGCTGCTGCTTATATGGATAATACAAACTTGGTTGGTACATCGTCTGGAGCCAGATAACGATGCTTAATTCGAGGCACCTGCTGAGGTAGATGACTGCATATCGTCCCAGGTGCTCAATCGGAAACAAAAGCTCGAAAGGCATATTGATCGTTCAATACAATGACTAGACAGCCCATGCAGGCTTCTTGATTCACCAATCACTGTCGACAACCAATTGATAAGGTCAATATGTTGAAGTGTTTGAAATTTGCTACGGTTCAACTAAATCAAGCATCACGCACATCGCCAGCCTGTCGAACGTCATGCAAATAAATAGTCATCCGATGTTTAAGCTGCTTCATACATTTTCCATTGACCAGATTTGTTTAATATAGGGTGGATCAATGCCACCTTGGTAGCGTCGGTTCAAAGCAAGGCACGCTTCGCTCCTTCAGCCTGTTCCACACGAGCCAAGCAAACGTTATTTTGATTGCCAGCTGAGTCTGACATTCCTTATAGGGTTGATATCATCTTCTAACCCTTGTTACTCTTTTGAAGAACGTGGCGAATAGAGAATGATTTAGTAAAGCAGTCAGAAGTTTAGCCGCTCACTCATTTTCGTAGGTTTAATTGTGCGACTGAAATTCTACAACAAACCTATTCTCTCAAAATGCTAGTTATGCTCAAAAGCTAAATGACATTCGCTTGAAACTCATATTTTGTCACAAGAATACCGAATTGAATACATCATGCCCATAAAAAAGGTCTCTCACTTGCCTGTACAATTTGCCCTTACGACTGTTTATTGATTCAACCAATTCCGGTTAGAATTCGTACGATTCTCTTCGGGTGTGCGGTGAAGGGGCGGTAGCTTTCGGAGCATGCTGCATTGCTGCTGCTGCTGTCGGCAGTGTCTGGTTATTGACGCCAACTCCAGAGGACCCCACACCAGAGGCACCAAATCCATTCGAAACACCCACAACACCAGAAGTACCAAAGTTTTGATTGCCGCCATAGGAGCGGCCAATATTGGTGCTCGAGTTCATACCCACCGGCTGTGACGGGATCGCTCGTCCTGCTACGTGAGGCGACGGCGCAGCGGAAGTGTGCGGGGGTTGCTGGTTATAGTAGCTCACGGCGTTCATCGAGACGCCTTTGGACGCATCCAGTCCATTCTCGCCCCCAGCGCAGGAGTTCATGCCATTTGCCTGATTGCTGCCACTGTAGCTCGAGTACATGGCAGCGCCCGTGGTGCTGCGTGGTTGTGCCATTGAGCCCTTTGAAAAGGTCGGCGGGGTCATTTCATCTTCGTCATCATCGTGAGCCGCTTTGGAACGACGCACAAGTGTCAAGAAGATCACAGCTACGGCAATAACGCCAATCGCAGCGCCAATGATAGCGAATACGACACTCATATCAGATCCACCACTCTTTGAGACTTCGATTGATGATGGTTCACTACCACCTGAAGTATTATGTGCCATGGATCCAGGGGGCTCGCTGGTCGTACCACTCGTACTTGGCGTCGAGTCAGACGGTGTTCCTGCATCCGTAGCCGGTGAAGAGTTTGTAGTCTTGCTTGACGTCATATCCGAGCTATTACTAGGGCCATCTGACGTTGAGGTGGTGGATGAGGACGATTTATCACTGGCACTAGAGGTGGACGGGGATAACCCACCCCATACAGACGCACAGTCAACACCAAACGGACACGCGCCGTTCACTTTGACGTAACATCCATTGTCCGCGAAAGTCACACATGGAGGACAAGCACCGTTGGAAATTGTGCAAGCTGTTGCAGTGGCGCCACCCTCATAGCAAGTTTCAACAGAACTACACTGCGCCGTGCTTGCGCCAATGACAGAGTTGACACTTTGAGTGGCTAATCGTAGCAATTCAAATAATTATCACGTCAAGTTGATTGCATAAACTTGGGAGCTGGTTTTCCACTTATACAAAACGTACCGGCAAGTACCGCAACAGCGACGAGAAACCACGAAGAAGATAATTGCATCAGTCTCGTGACTGGTTTGTTGTCGCCCCTTTAGCCTATTGCCTGGACAAGTACTACGCCTGTGATAACGCCGGGTTTTCGCTTCTCTATTCTGTGCCTGTGTTTTTTGCCTCTGTTAGGTATTGTACCACAACGAGCGGTTGTTGCTCAGCAAATTCAATTCGCGGATGAGTACACTGAACCAACACAAGGTTTGTCTATCCCAGTCGTGCGTCGCGGCTGGCTTGAATTCCTACGCCCTAATTGGTTGTTACGATCAGTTGCAAGCCAGTTCTCGCAGTGGTTATGTTCCCAAAACCGTTACAGCCATATAAACCGTTCGATTCACCTTGGTTTTTGTGGGCTCGTGAATTCAAATTTCTATTACCGCGACAAAAGGCACATTCCATTCTCAGGACGACAAAAGCTAGGGACAACTTGATTTGAATATAACTACTACTGGTAGAGAAATATGTCTTAAGTCAAAATTTACTTAGCCTATGCGTAGGAGCGTATCTTGATACATGCAGCTTCCTATAATTCGCGCCACACACAATGGTTTTTGTACGGTTAATATGGTAGATTTCTGGTCCGACCATACGGACATGTAGGTTTAGTTCAAAATTAATTGGACTTTTATACAAAAGTTTAAAACAATATACACACTCAACAATGGAAAATATAACATAATTTGCTTTACTTCACAAATGCAAAGTTTAGGCACCTGTGAGCAGCGTACGTTTTGTAGCGGTGACACATCGGGTCTCCATCACTGTCTTCATAGTACTCTTTTCTTGCTGCTGTGAGATGTTTGGTTACATCATGAAAGCCTAATTCTTTTCTAAATTAGTAACGCGTCCTTTTCAATTTCGGATGCTAAAGTCATCTTCCGACACCACCAACTGCTCTTCTTTTGTATCCACCATACACTTAGGATAAGTCGTCACCACGAGTTGCCTCCTTTTTATCTAACATTGACAATGTGTTACTAGTATTAATATTTATAACACGTTGGCTCTAGAAATATGGTAAAGTTGGACTGTTCGTAAATGCCGTACTTAAAAAGTATAAAAAACACGTTCAGAAGCTTATGGATGCTGACGAGCACAATAACTGCTCTTTCTTCTCTTGCATTGCAAACAAAAATTGGACTCAATATTCTTCCTCCAACATCCCTAACTAATAGATAGAGCGGTAGTACGAGAGAACTAGTTGTTACGTCTTGCTGCAGTGAAGGGTAACTAACATCTAAACTATTTTTTAGTGTGCGTTTACTGCACAATTCGAGCTATCGCTATCCAAATTCATAAAGGGATTCGCTCAAACCGTGAATCTGTGGTTGTTAAAAAAACGCGATTAGCGAGATCAAGTGGGGGAGGACTGCTCAAACTGGAAACACCACAAAGTCTGACACGTGATAAAACGCATGTAATAGTTGGAGTGGGCATTGACAAGATTGTTTCCGCTTCGCTATCCTCATTGCAATCGCGATCATCAAACAAATGTAGGGTGTAAGGGAGCATTATCAAACTTATATTATGCGTTATCTAAATACATGTGCTGTCCTCCTGTCCCCGTGTCGTTCATCACTTTCGCTCTCTTCGTCAAGCTCTTGATATCGGTTAGCAATTGAGTCTTTATGTTCGGCAAGGGTTACAACAACTGATCTTGCAAACACGTCACGTCACGCAGCTCTTTTTTATATTTTAACGAGTGGCATTTCTTGAAAAACTCGAGCAGGGTGCAAATCATCTTTGGCGCGCCAACAAGGAACTAGAGCTTGGCGCTGTCATCGTCTTCCTGCATCACTTCTTCGACCACATCCCACGATAGTTCGTATCTCTTGCCCTCAATCAGCAATCTACCCAAAGACGGTAAACTCTCGTCGGCTCAGTCGACGAAACGTCTCATCCAGTAGAATATCGCGTCAGATCCCTCCCTCATATGCTGCTTTTCGACCGAGATCCGGTGTTGTGGACTCATAATCCGAGAGAACACGGAATACTGTGTGAGCTAATAGTGTCGACATCAGATATTCAATATCGAAATTTCATGGTGGATCCTAACTGAGAATTGCTAAAAAAACTTCTTGGATGACGCAATCATCGAGCATTCGGATTGCCTTTTAACAAAAGTGGTTTGCGTGTCATGAGTGCCTAAAAAGTTAACGTTACTATATTTTTTCTCGTAGAATAGATAAACAGTTCTAGCGCCGTCGGCTTCAGAAAATATCGCCGCCGCTTAAGGCTTACACAAAATAGGGAGTTTCAGACACCCGATTTTTTCACTGATATCTAAACAAGAAATTAGTCAAGAAATCGACCGAAGTGGAAATTCGCTCGATCTTTTATGCTTGAAAAATCGGATTGCTGAAACCCCCTAATGTCATCAATTTTCCAACTCCGCCATTTAAAAAAAATAGTCACATTTGGTCCTCGACCCCTCGTACGATAATAATCAGGTACAACGTACTGTAAGAACGACGTCGCGTACCATGTTCCATCCAGTTAACAACCATAGATTGATATGGAAGTTGGTGCTTTGGCAACCGAAAGAGTACGGTTGATTTGCTCTTGTTTCCACTAGGAGGAGTAACAGTTGATGTTGACTCAGCCATTGGAGCAGCATATTATCATTGAGATTGAAATAGACGGTCCTGGTGCTGCTTTGTGCGCACGTCACAACACATACTGCGCAAGACTTGTCGACTACATTAACGTCGAGGTCAAAATTTGTAGTCAGGTCACGGTGCAGGTCCATTAATGTAAACAATGTTTTTCATTTAAGTCATGTAATAGATCCCGATGTTTTAAGTAGGGTCACAACTCAAGAGTTGAGATTGAAATGTCACTTGAGCGTCGTTGTTCAATATGCAAAGTGAATACTAGTATACTTTAAGGTCCTTAGTTTGCATCACGCGCAAAGTTGTTGACATGCTGTTTCAACGGTCAAAAGAATGAGTCGTCGGTCTCAGTCTGCATGTTGGGAATGATGAATTCCATCCTCATGGTGCTAGTCGACTGGTTATTCCTCGTTTAATTAGAAAGATGCTATCACCACTAAGTATGCGCATTATCGATAAGTGATCCAGTCGACTGAAGCACTTGGTCAAAAGTTTGCGGCATTGAAAACGACAAATCATGATAACGTGAATTATATCTGCTCTGTAAAAGACGTTTGAGACGTCTTGGCAAGCTCATGGGACACCACAGTACGTGTAAATCGTGTTTTTTTAGTATGTTTGCAATATGTAGAGTCGAGAAAGTGCTGGATTTCACGTTCACTCAGCGCAAAGTCACCTTTTGTGTAGTCGAGCCCAATTGAGTTAATCAGAAGCTTAGGCAGCACCAACCTTCGGTACATTGTTCCTTCTTTATGGTACAAGCAGGTGCTGGGGTTATCACATTAACCCCACCCAAACGTGGGGTTACTTTCGAGGGGAGGTTCTATTTGATTTAATGCCATCCACTGAAGAAGCGCTAAAAGTACGCCTTACGTCAAATGTTAGTCGGAGGTGCTTATCTATGAATTAATCGTTTGAAGAATGTACGCCCCGAAGAAGACAAGTATCAACTGTTGGTCCTTTTGACTGGCACAATGTACCATATATGGGATACAAAAAGGGATAAAATCCTCTTAGTACGGTAGGTGGGATGTTTAGTGACTCCAGTGTTTGAAACCCCAACCCTTTTCGGAATTTGGCTGTCGGATATAACACCGGTTATACGGTACTTATTTATACACGAACAGTGTGTCTATTTACGTACATCATCTCTGTAGTGTTCTAGCTCGAGCATGGCAACTGGCAAGCGCGTGGTGGCCCCTAACGAGGCCGTGCAGGTGCGGCAAAAGAAGCATCAATTGGACGAAACCACCAGCCAAACTGATTCACTTGCGACAGAAACCCAGCTCAAAATGCATTGCCTCCACCTACCGAGTCATGACAACACCACGAACAATAATGACAATGCCAACGTCGATGTCGTCGGTGAAAAGCTGCTGCTGCACAAGATCCGCACCTTTTCCAAGATCGACGCTACATCGGCTACGAAATTGGACAAATATTTTGAAGCTGAGGAGTCACAGCACCTACCTTTCGAGTCCAGCTATAGTGGAAGCTCACTTCACGCGTCGCTACTAAGTTCCAATGAGTCTGTTTCCCGCCCACCTCATTGCAAGAGCCTCGTCATGGACCCGGAGTCCAATGCCACGGTGCTTCAAGCTGCAGTTTCGTCGGGTGCAGAGGTCGTTGGGGTTGTGGCAGAGCAAAGTTGGCTAATCACCAAGCTTGCGGTACAGCTTCTCTGGGCTTTACGCATGTCTAAGAGTTGGATTTTGTGTGCTCTGCGTCTTATTTTGTTTGTGATCGTGCTGCTGATTCCACTAATTAAGGTTGCGTTCTATTGGTTCACCAATGAAAATGTACACAAGAATATTGTCTATGGGCTCAACAGACGGAACCTACTGGATGTGTATACGGTGCCTCAGATAGAATATAACGAGACTTTATCCACGACGGACAGAAAACGGACTGCCAGCGTCGCAAGTGGTTCTAGTACAAGCGTTACTGAGGCAAGGTATCCCGTTGTGGTGTTTGTATCGGGTGGGGCCTGGATTATCGGATACAAGGCATGGGGCGCCCTGATGGGCCGAGTGCTGGCGTCTTTGGGTGTAGTGGTGGTCATGCCCGATTATCGCAATTTTCCGCAAGGAGTAGTGCCCGACATGGTTGAAGACGTGACGCGCGCTATGCAGTGGGTCTTTGATAATATTCATCTGTTTGGTGGAGATCGCGAAAATGTGCATCTTATCGGCCAGTCCGCTGGTGCGCACCTGGCCATGACGATGCTACTCGAACAGGTAGAAAAGAAGCGAAACAATGTTGTTCCATGCTCTGTTCCTTCGCCTAGTGGTAGCACTGGTAGCATGGGCAATTTGTCCGATTGTGAGAGCCTCGAAAGTGTATCGCCATTGGCGCAGCCAATCACATGGAATATTCAGCAAGTCCGCAGCTTTATTGGTATTTCAGGGCCATATAACATCGAAGCCAGTATTGCCACTTTCCATCGCCACGGCTTCGACCGCGCGGTGGTGGAGCGCATTATGTCGCATCGGTTAGCTTACTACTCGCCGTCTTTGCGTTTTTTGGCGCTTAGTGAATTACCGCCCCGTACTCGGAATGAGCTACTCGAAGACTTTCCTCCCTGCTTTTTATTACACGGTACGGCCGACAAAACGGTCAGCCATCAGTCATCTGAACAGCTGATGGCGTCGTTGCAATCTTGTGGGGTTCGCGTATTAACGCACTTTTTCGAGGGCAAAACACACACCGATCCGATTATTGAGGATCCCATCATTGGCGACGATTTTCTATTAGATGACGTAATGGCCGCGCTTAAGGAACAAACACCCGTTGATCCGATTACTGGCCTGCCACGCTACGAGTTAGGCACAAGATCACAGGAGAGGCGATACTACCCCAGATTTCTTGTCCGTTTGGCCCGCAAAATCAATCCATTTTAGAAAAAAATCGTCAGTATTGCGCAGACATTACAGTAGAAGGCGCAGGATTGAATGCTAGTTTTGGAATACAAAACATAAAAACACAATATATTCTCAATTTTTAAGCTGAGCCACAGCTACCATTTGCGAAATATCTGGCGTATTAGGCCATGCGTTTCTTGAATGCAATGACGCCACCGATGAGTACGATCGCCAGGACGCCAGCGATGGCAGGACCTACAAACATCATGGTGGTAGGTGCCGGGTGGGACTCGGTAGAACTGGCGGCTGCGTGATCAGAGCTATTAGTGGACGAGGCATTTAAAGCGTCATGTTTTACACTGCTAGCCATGTTGCTGGAGTTGGAATGAACAGTGCTAGTTAAAGCAGCATCGCTGTGATGATCTGGAGTATCGGGCTGCTGCTCTGACGAGAAGTCGACTTGATGCACTTGGTCACGTAACAGACGTGTGTTGGTCGTGGGTGTTAATCTGTCGGCCACAGAGATGATATCGAAGCTGCAAATAATGGTCACTAGCAGCAAGTTGAGAGTAGTCACGTGAAGCAGATTTCTCGCCATCTTCGTCGCTTCAAAATGTTATGAAATGCCAACAAACTCGTTGTGTTTGATTACAAAAGAGTCGGACAGATTAACTAAAGATGGGTCGTCGCCCATTTGCAAGACAGGATGGAGTCTTCAGTTCTGCACGCCTACACTAACGCCTTTACATGAGTCTCGGTGAGCATACGGTATTTCATCTTATTAGTATCGTATGGGTATTATACCGGTACACTGTATTATACATGGTGTATTATACCGGTACAATTTGTACAACAAGTGTGTTTTTGTGTTTCCTCGTCTAGTACTTGTCTGTTTCAGAAAAGAATGAACAGTTTGACTTGAACTTTCATAACTCCATTATTATTTTGACAACAACCACAATCCATAACATATTCAAAAGAGCGCGGAGCGTGCTATCGACCGGTATTTTTTAAATTCCATAACGCGCAATAATCAGGTATATAACAGTATATTTGCGTGATCGGATTTGACAGGGGAAATGGTTTCTTTCGTAAAATGAACAAAATTGAGTTTTATCAGATGACAGTATATATTCAGAAGGCTGGTTGTATAATAAATCTAAATCTACAGTACTGTAATACAGCACGTTTTGTAAAACTACCGATTATCGAATTTTGTTAATTTCCACCAATCATAATGCATAGGTTTTTCGTGAAAAACCAAAAGCTTCATTCTTTTCTGAAAAAGACAAGTA
>MIQA02011076.1:0-14808 GCA_001887855.2 Sclerospora graminicola | reverse complement strand
CATGTGAGATAACCCGTCCAGTAGGGCGCCCCGCCCCTACTGGTTGTTGACGTTTTTGCATCAACAGAGGTTTGCCCCTGTTGATGTCGCCGACCAGCGGACTGTCCAGTCCGCTGACTGTGTGGCGCCTGCCGCGGCGCCATACATTCATGGGCGTAAAGGCCCATCTTCGCGCATCTATTGCAGCGAAGAAACTTCTTGTTTTTCGGTTGACTCGGTGTCGAGGCAACTGCAACCGATAGGTCCATCGGTTCTGGACCTCCTCCGCCCGCGCTCTGTCGAGGGACGAAGTGTGAACTTCGTCTGTTCGAGAAATTGTTGTTAACATGCTGCACCGGTGGCATGTTAAAGTCGAAAGGCTGTTGATCCCTTCGACTGAGCCCAGTATGCGTTGACGCTGAACGCATGTTGAATTTCTCTCGGATGCGTTAGTCTATAGCGTCCCTCAGAGTCTTTGGCGGAATTCGATAAAGACTGTGCTTGATGGGACCGTCGTTCAGTCCCTTCATAAAGCCAGTGACCTGCATGGCAGAGACACAGGCTTTTATACAATATTAGACAACAAATATTGCATTTTCCGAGCGTAAGCTTGTAAACTGAGCTTACCCTGCTTGAGTTCCATGAACTCTTCACGGCAACTAAGCTCCATTTCTGGAGCTTCGAAGTTGAGCTTCAGCTCAGCTTTTAAATCCTGATACGTCAGGAACGCAGATCCATCAGTGGATCTGCGGCTCATCACCCATGCCCTGGCGCGACCGCCTAGGCGTGTGGTGGCGAAATAAGCTTGTGAACGCGGGTCCACAATCTTCTGCGCAGAGAGGGCATCTTCCACCTCTGCCAACCACCTACGTAGGGGTTCACCCCCTTCGCCAGTAAAGGGCGGAATCCGCGCCTTTACCACATCAACGCTCGCACTCGCTGTGGGCGTTGTTGGTGGCGACCGTAACATTACGGAACGCACCTGAAAATCTATATACATCCTCTTGAAACGACCTTTTATTTCGGGAGGTTCCTCCGAGGTATTACGTCGGAGGATGGTGATGATGTCGGCTTAAGGTCCGCATCATCTCCACCACGGTGTCCACATTTCTTTGTGAAAATTGAGGGAACGTTTCCCTCACTAAATCTTTCGCGAGCTGTCACTCGCGCTCACGATCGCTGACCGTCGTCATGACGGTCGGGCGGCTCTTAAACCTCCGCTCCGCTAGTTAACTAGCTGAAAGTATGAACAGTGGTCGTTAAGACGGACCACAAAGTGCTACCAGGTGTAACAGGCTAGCTGTTACACGCTCACACTGTGAAATAGCAAGTGATGAAGCGTGCAATTAGTTAGAACCAAATGTAATTTGGTTCTCTATAGTTTAAGTAAGATAAACTTTAGAGTGGACTATTTAATTAGACAAATAATCCCTTAGTTATATATATAAATATATAACTAAGCCACGTGTCTAGAAGAAGGTAATTTTAAGAGTGAATATATTTATGAGTGGTTAAGAGCTAACTTGTATAATTAGATCTAGACTAATCATAGTAACATGTAGTATAAAACTGATCCAATGACATCTTTAGGGAAACACTAAGGGCACCGTCAAAAATTGATTTGGGCACCCAATCGACTTAGTCAAATAAACCGAACTTATTTCACGACATAAAAGGCTCTATTAGATTTATCCTGTAAAGATTTTCGACGTATAATGACAACATGTGCGTTTGAAAGAAACGAGAACGCTAAAAAATATTTCATCCAAATCAATGTTAACTAAGTCATCAATAATTCACCACTGTAATACGAAAAGTCACCCTATATAGTTACCCTAATACATGTATTTGTTGGGTGGTTAGGCACCATATTTGGGTACATACCCAAGACAGAAGGCTATTTCCTTCATGAAGACGCGTGCGTCCATTGCCCCATACCCGCCAAGCTTGTCGATCTCTGCTTCGTTAAATGTTTGCACGCCATCACGACGCGTCTGATCCTGACAAAAAACTAGTGAACACGAGGCGTCGTGGAGCGTGTTCGCCCTCTTGGTCTCGATACTCGTGGTGCCACTTTTGATAGCTCTGATGTGGTCGCAGCGGATGAGGCTTCGATGGTTTTAGCATTGGTTGACTAGCACCTGTAACGATGGACACAAAAAACTTGCTGCTGCCATCGTCTTGCTGTTGCATTGCTAACTCCGACACGAGAGAATCAATCCAAGAATCAGCAGGCAGAATTGAGCCACCGGCTAAATTAATGTGCACGAAAGCTAGAGCTTGGACGATTTTCGGGTCACTTAGTAGCGAGATAATGTGACTGACTCTTGGCATCATTTTCATGTTCTGAGACTTTGTAAACCGATGTGACCCCTGCTTTTTGAGCAAGTTGTATTGCCGAATTTGAAGCGCTGTAAAAGAAAATGGGCACCTTTGGATACCTACCATCAATAAATACGACTCCTTTTAACTAAAATAGACAATCTCGAAATGAAACTTTGTACGCACGCTATGACTCCATCTTCTCCTTGAGCGCCAAGTAGAGCCAGCAGGTCACTAGAATTTGGGTCAGAGAGCACAAGGAAGCCACTACAACCTCGTGCTGCCACATCATCGAGCGCTGGTAACTTGGTGTCTGTCTTACCATCCAGGAAGACAACGACAATCTTTTGCGCGAGGTGATTGGCATCGTTGAAGATTATATAATACTTCAGGTAGCTTTAATAACACTCGGTGCGCAGCAAGCTTAAGCGTCATTTATATTGACACCATACACCATATACAGTATTTGACTAAGTCCGATTGGGTGCCCAAATCAATTTTAGGCGGTGCCCTTAGTGTTTCCCTATCTTTTTTATCATTAGATTACTTGTTAGATTCGATAATTGTATCAGAATCTGTTCTCAGGGTGGATTATAACAACTTATAGTCAAATATTCGCATTTCAGACTGTAAGTTTGAAATTGAACTGTGATATTTCAACTTAAATATCACTTATGTAATGGCACCCCATTACACTGGCCAGTGGCCCCCGCCAATACGTGAAATGTTCCGTGGGGTACAGTCCTTCATCAAATCCAATATAACCAATCATCGATCTAGCATCCATTAAGTTGAACTTCTCCACAAATCTAGTCAGGTCAATACTCTTAGTATGGGTCGAACGCACACCGTCTAACAGATCCAGCATCGGATAATGTACACAGTTTAAATATCTTCCTAATAGGAGTGGATTTTTGAGTGATCCAATCAGTTTGTCGAGACGTTTATAAAATACACTTCTCTGGCTGGAATCGCCGGAAGGTGCATAGATATTTACGAGAATCCATGAGTCCCAACTGATGGAAACGATGAGACCAGGTATGAGGGTTCACTCTGTCTGCAACCCAGGATGGAGAAGAAATACAACTCCACCTCTTTTTTCACTCGTAACACTCCAGTACGACAATTTTTTTCTTACTCCTTTCCTTCCCCAAACATCGATTCACATAGTCATCTGCTTCATCCTGAGAAGCTACATGCGTTTCTTGTAATAAATATTCATGACTTGGCTTGCTGCCTCCAGGCTTCAAACCATTTGTGAACGTCTTGTTTTTTAAATTCACGCACATTTTGGGAGAATATTAGAACCAAGAAAAAATTTAGAGAATGGGTCCACTTCATTCGCATTATGATATAGCATATCTTGTATAAGGCGATGTTTTGCGTATATGTCCAACGACGATAAAGTGAAATAATTATGTTGGTCACACGCATCACTCTTCGCGGTGCCCTTTGTAACAAGGGGATCCATCACATTCCATATCAATCTGTTCGTCATGGAAGATAAAGGCAAAAACGTTGGTGTCGCTCGTCCCGTTTTCGTCGCTCTTTCCCATGCACAGCGTGTCCATCATTCCGTATGGTCATTGGTGGAAAAGCGATTCCGCACTCGCGATTAACTTTCCGTCTACAATTTCAAATTAATGCAGGAGCCCCATGCGTCGCGGCAAGACGCGACTTCATCGTTCGTCGGGACGGACAACCGCATGATACAGACGCCCTCAGAGCCACTGTACATGAACGCAACATATGGTCAAGTAGCTACGCCGTCATTGGATCCGCACGGCTTCTTGCTGCCAAACCAGTCGCTCCCAACCGGCCTGCAGTCCCATTCCAGCCAGACACGTTCGAACGAGCAACATTTAAACCGCAAAATGTCACTACGAGGACTCGCTGCAGTCCGCATAGCAGCCGAAGTGTTGTTTGCGCTGTGTTTAATGCTGGCCGTCGGAGTGCGTGCGAACCTCGTGTCGTTGTTTTATTTATTAGTGTTTTGTTATGGCGTCGTGCAATCTTTCCAGTCCAAAGTCGTCACGTTAGTAACACTCGCCGTCGCATTCGTGGCCAGTGTCTGTCATGGAGTGATCAAAGGCATCTACAGACTTGACGACAGTTATAATGGAGCACTCGTGGCCAAATTGTTCGGCTTTGGACCGATGCGAACGACGTTTGAGTACTTGCAGGGAATCGGCGTTGACGTTCTAGTGCTTTTCTGTAGTGGCATTCACTACTTTTATGTATTACGGAGACTGAAACGGCGGTCTGAAGAGCAAGAGGAGGAAGAATTGGCTCAACAACATTTTGGCCTGTTTGAAATGGGGGAGGAGCTCATGAACCGCGAAAAACCAAAGCGAGATCGAAGACGCTCGATGCTTCGGGCCGTCGAGCTCCTGACGGCGCTATTGCTGTTTCTCACGTCAGTATCCGTGCCGGCCTACGCCTCGGGTTTGCTCTACTTGGTTCTCTTGATGCGTTTGGTTGGATACACGGTTTGTGTTCGAAGAATGACGGTGCAAGAGCTTTTATCTCGTCAATCCGGCGTCAAGTCGTCGAGTTTCTTTTTAGATTCCACAATCACGAACATTGTGCTCGCTTTGTGCCTCGTTATCATCGTTGCTTGGTACGACTTTGTTGTCTTTCATTCTATTGAACGACCCTCGAGGTCATTCGCTAACCGCTTCATGTGTTTCTGTTGCTTTTAGGTACGTCTTTCATTTAAAACCGGTGGCAGACAACGAGACGGCACAACTCATCGCTAAATACGCTGGTTTCACCAACTTCCAAGTCAGTGGCGTGGACTGGCAGTATTTTTTCTTTGCTGGACTTGTCCTTTTGCTCTTTCTTAGCGCTGCCAAGCTGCATCACTTGCTCAAAGAAGCACGTAGTGCTGAAGCTAGTACCAGTTCCAGTCTCGTGTCCATGTCTGACTTTTCAAACAACGGAGCTCCAGCAGTCGACCTTGGGTCCATTACCACTGACGTCGCACAAACACTACTTGGTCAACGCAATCGCGCAGCGACAGAGGACATTAAGGAATTGCTAAGCACTCAGTCCATCGTAGTCCGCGCGTTTGCTCGTGATGGAGGTCTGTTGCTCGGCAGTGCCGCGGCAATCATCTGGTGTGTATCGTATCCGTCCTACTTGTCCGCTCCCTTCTTAGCGCTAGCATTCGTGACGATTGCCCTCTTTGGGCTCTTGTCGTCATCGGGTTTTATGTGGCTACTCATTGTATACGGGACACTGATGGCACTGGCAGAATATGCAAGTAATCTGACAGTCACTTTCGTGCCAAAGGGCTACTCGATCTATGGATTACGAGTCTTTGACTATCCATTTTTGGATATAAGTGCACACACGCTGTGCCTCGTGTTTATGTTTCTGTCCATTCGGACACAATGGCGCTATCAAGATGTTCTCCGTGAGTCTCGGAAACGACGAAACACGGTCAAAGTATCGGGTGTTAACAATCCTAACGAAGCTGAAGAGTTCGAAGCCGACCGAGCGAGTTTTGCCAACTTTGAGCGTCTGGCTGAAATGCGACGGGTAAGCTGAACACATCGATACTCCCTACTATAATGTTACCTACTTATTCGTGATTCAATTGCTAGCAACTTCAACTAGGATGGCGATCTGCCATCCACTTGTGGATTGTCGATGCCAAGCGAGTCGTCTTTACGCATTTGGATGCGCTTGTACTTGCCACAATTCTAAGTACGATCAATGCATCGATAAAATAACAACCTGTCAAGTCTCATGGGTGCTAACTGCTGCTGCTGTTGTTTGTCTTCACAGTCGTCGTGCTGAGTACTCACGTGTCGTTTCTTCAAATTGGCTACCTCGTGCTCGCGGCTCTGCTCATGTTTTTTTTTGAAAAACGACGACGGTTTTGGCGCATTCTGCTTCTCTATGCACTTGGCGCCTGCTTTGCTGTCTTTGTTCGAAACATTAACTGCACCGAGAACGCTCAAATGGAGCTGTACGGGTTACAATGCTACCACCCGGGGCTCCACACTTGGGGATCACTGTGGCCCACCATGTTTAGTGCTCAACTACTTATTATTTTTCAGCTCGTGTTCCAGCTCGTGATCTACGTCGCAAATACTGACGCCATCGAGGAACGTATGCGGAGGAAGGAACATATTCGACAAAACCCCGTCTTCTTTGTCTCTCGGTTAGCCGTTGAAATTGATAATTGGTTTCGTATTTGTGGCGTGCTGGTTTGCTACATTGCTTTTGTGGTGATAGCGCTTCAGTTTGAACGTGGAGCAACTAGCTTGAGCACGAATTTGATTGGAGGTGTGCAAATGGCGTTGTTCTTGATTATACTTGGAAATCATATGGGTGGCTTTCAATCGGCCCCTCGAACGTCGTTGCGGTTGAAACTCTTGTGGTCCTTTGCCTTGCTGATTGAAGTCGGGATCTTGGTCGTCCGGTATATCTACCAATTTGACGAAGTATCCACGTACATTGAATCGCACGTGCTCACGTCGTCTTTTATTTTAGCTCGAGACTTTGGACTTGAGAGTCATGCGTCCAATAGTGGCATCTCGGACGTATTCGTGTACCTCTTGCCCACAGCCGTCATGATGGGGCTCTGTTTTTGGCAGCTCTTGTCCATGATGAAAGATATTCAACCGTACGACGTGTTTACTGCGGGTCGAAGCCGTGCAGCCGATTGCATTCGTCTTTTCTTGGAAACAGTCCAGCATCTATTGATTTCCTTTAGTGCCACGGCGCTCGTGATCGTGACCATGTGGGTGGCGCTCGATCAAATTAGTTTTATCGGTTGGCTGTACATCCTTGTGCTCATCACGGGTCGTGCCTTGACGGATGCGTGGAAGCAGCTGTGGTTTCCTCTCTTTTGGCTCGCAGCGCTCTCCCTGCTATTGAAATACTTGATTCAATTGAACACTTTTAATACCGAACAAGTCGACAGCAACAAGTTGTTTAAACCTGGGGATGATAGTGATTGGGTCGGGATGATTCGTCTCGATGAACGCTTTGAAGCAAGTGTGGGAAAGTCGGCGCTCTGGGAGTTGCTTTCTGGTGAGTTTTCAATCATCTTGATGTGTTTGTTCCAGCGCATGGCACAATACTTTAACTCGTCGTCGGCAGCGCATCGTCAACTTGAACTCGACGAATTGACGGCGCGGTTTGAGGAGCAATACCGACTGTATGCCGCCAACAATGTGGATTCCTGTCATCCAACGTCTTCTTGCGAAGTGGATGACGATGAACATGATCGAAAAGACCGATCACGAGCATTTACGTATGAAGAAGACGAGATGCCACTTGCCCGTTCGAGAAAAGCTAGAGTCCAGTCAATGAATGAAGAAGAAAACGAGAAAAACGATAGCAAGAAACGACTCCATGGATCGCACTCGACCTCCGACGACATGAGCTTTTTGCTCTGTCTCCGCAGCTTTGGCACGACATATGCCAGCAATGCTTCGGTGAACGTCGTGATGCTCTTACTCACCGTCTCGTGCTTTGTCCACCAAGATGTCATTGCGATCGTTTATCTATTGATTGTCCATGGTATGATGTTTGCTGATCCTGCCACCGTCTGTCGACGATGGTGGGCGCTAGCGTTGCTTCTTTCCTTGGTCATCGTATTGGAATACTCGGTCATGTTATGGCTACCTCCTTTCTTGAATATTTCCATGGCAAACACGTTTCCTTGGCGCGTAATCGCAGATAAATATGAGCGATGGTTGGTGCTGCGGAACCAGCATAAATGGGCGTTAATGGCAGATTTTGTAGCTCTCTTGAGCGTGTATCTCTTGCCAAAATCCAGTCAACTGTCAAGGAATGACGAGATGATTACCGTCATCGATGATTCAGCACCAGCGCCAAGGCTGCAACAGGACGGGGGAGGATCCAGTGAAGAAAGTATGGAAGCCGTGACATCAGCAATGTCTCCTTCCCAAGCCACCTATGCCTTGCTCACGCAGAAATATGTCTGGTATTATCTCGAGTATGTCTTTCTAGCCAACTGGTTGCCATTTCTCCTTCTTCTTGTGTTTGTTTTTGGTGCGAAACAAGGAGGTTTTGTCTCGTTTGTCTATTTATTAAGCGCGCTCGCGATGCTTTATCGTCTCGATGAAGCACGTGAGCCATCGAATCGATGGATCCAGTACTTGCGCAAGTGGAATTGGGGGCATTTGTTTGTCATTACGATCATTAACGCGCCGTATATTGATGCAGCATTGAGTGACTGCATTATTGGAACAAAGGCAGATGACGACAAGTGCATGTCAGTTGCCAACTTTCTAGGCATCGAAGCGAACAAAGTGCCGTATGGTTTGATTGCTCTGTTCGTGCTCATTTCGATCCAATGCGAAATTCTCGCTGCTCCCACCTATCGAACCGTCTTAGCCATCCTTTTAAGCGAACAAAGCAGTGCCTCAACTCGACGAGATGAAATTCTGCGTGATTTCTATCGAAAACGAACGGAGCAATGGTATACCATGAAAAAGAACAAGAATGCGGCGATTCAGCGTCTGAAACTCATTGTCTCGAAGCTCGTGCACAAGGTGGAAGAGCTCATGGACATTGCATTGGGACTGCATCACAACTTGCCGCCCATGGCCCCATCGAAACCAGTGCTTGTCGAGCGGACACAAAATTCCGCGACCATTTCGTGGACCAAACCCGCTACGAGCTACCACAAGATACGCTACTATCGGATTTCGAGGCAACAGTTTCCATCGCTAACTCTTCTTGGGGATTTTGGTGACATTGTGGAAATCCGTGGCGATCGAAGTGAAGCGACGATCGAAGGCCTTCGACCTGGAGCAAGCTATCAATTTAAAGTCTGTGCTGTGTCTCGAATGGGAGAAGGACCATTTAGCGCTGCCAGTGATCCGATTACCACGTATCCGTTAAACTTGGACGGGACGACGACAGCTGGGTGGATGAAATACCGTCGAGAAAAGTTTCCGGCGCCTCGCTTTGGGTTTTTGGTATCGTGGATGCAAGCCAAGTATTTGCATCGCTACGTCGTGCTTGACTCGAGTCACTTGGTCTTTTATCAAGACGAAGAAAAAGCATTGATCCATCGAAGTCGAAAACACCGGAAACGACTTAAGACGTCGATTAAATGGCGCGATGTCACGTCTCTGAAGCTTAGTGACTCGAAAGTCCAGTTTGATGATATGTCACCGTCGCTCTACTGTTTTGTACTGATTGTGCGCCATACTGGGCAACGTGGAGACGTCAAGTATGTGTTTCAAACGGAGCTGGCCAAGGAATTCAACATGTTTCTATCGGCAATGGCTTTCGCGGTTCCTCGGGAAGCGCTCGAGGATAATGTGATTGCGTGTTTAAAGGATCGTCAGCTGCCGAATCCATTAGATGTTGCCCCACAATCTCGTGCAGGGGAGGAAGAGCCAAGTTATGATGAGAATAAAAGTGAGTGGAGCAGTGTGACGGGCGATGAAAGTACACTGGGGGATCCCGAAGACGAAGAGTTTGATGACAAGAGTGGCGACTCCCCTTGTACAGGCTCCTGTATACCTTGCAAAACGCTGGACAGGCTCCTGTATACCTTGCAAATCGCTGGATTTCGACTCGAAACGAGGAAGATGATTTGACTGAACCTTCTCTTCCCGAGATTGGCCAACTCGTGATCAATGCGATTCGCAGCAAAAGCGCTAGCATTTGCTATGTGGCACTAGTCATTTGCTTTACTGCTACCAACTTGAAAGTTTGACTACAGTGGCGCTTTTTCTGCCATCTCGCAGGTTGACCTGCGTACGTCCCCGCTATTTTCGCATTCTTAATCATTGACAATCCCCGTCAGTGTGGACGCATTTGCTCGCTTACGTATGTATGTTTCTACTGTAACAGTAGAAACAGTCAGCTTCAGTTCATAGTGAAGCTGCATACGAAAGCAGTATATCTACTGCTAATAAAGCAGTATATCTACTGCTAATAAAGCAGTAGATGATTTCGTATTACAGCTTGACGCTGTAATACGCTAAGTGAAAGATGCACTTGCTTCTGCTTTTGATAAGAAAAAACATAGAAACGGAAGGATGAACACGAACTCCTTTCAGAAAGGCGAATTAGTTTTATTACTGATTTACCTACACATGCAAATAGCAACTTCCCTACACGGAAGTTGCTTCCTAAATTCATTGACCCGTTTAAAGGTCAAGAGGTGAAAGGGAATGCCTATACACTAGACATTCCCGCAGCGATGCGCCTCCACCCTACGGTTCTACGTAGAGAGGCTCAAGCCTTATCTTTCGTCTCCGTCTTATGACGAGACGCATAGGCACGGCGTATGCCGTGCTTCTTCAAGTCTCCCAAAAGAGACTTGTAATCGGTTTTCAACCGATTGTGGGCAGCCCGGAGAATATCAGTCTCCGCCTTGTTCCTCTCGAGCTCTGCTTTGTGGCGATCAAGCTCGACCAGGAGAAGATCATTCTTCTGCTGAAGGGCAACGTGAGAGCCCAGAATATCACGAATCTCATCGCGAAGAGAGCGATATGTCTTCACAGAGTGAGACATATCGGCCCTCAAACAAGATTGGCCAGTCTCGAGCCTGCGGAGCTGTGAACCATGCTCCGCAACAACCGCGGCAAGGGAACTATCAACCCCCGCCGCCCCTGATTGATAATCAGGGGAATGAGCGTTATATTCTCGAGCGCTTGGTTTCGAAGCGCTCGGTTCCCTATAAGAAGGGACAGCGTACCAAGTACTCGGTACGCTGGTTGGGATATTCCCTAGAGTTTGACTTTTGGGAATCGATCGAGGTTCTGAGGGCTGACGCCTCTGACCTCCTGAAGGAGTTTGAGAAGAATACCTCTCCTCAAACTCGTTACTCGAGAAAGCATCAACACTAGGTGTTGATGCATTAAGGGCTGCAATAAGGCCCTTAATCTTGGATGGTACAGAGAAACCACCGTACCGCCATTCCCATTCGGTCAAACGAGAGCTCCTTGGACAACAAGGGCAGCCGAGATGAGAAGGGGACACCGCAAGTATCCTTCTTGGAATGCAGGTTAAATGATAAACTCCATTTTTCCTGAACGTGAGTGCTTTAAGAAGCGCTCGCGGTTTACGTGAATTTTATTCACGTAATCGTCGGGGACCTTTGTTGTAATTCTCAACAAAGGCATTCCAGCTCTGGGTCAGGCGTCTTTATCGTCCCTGTTCTTCCGCGACCCTTTTCGGTTCGTGTAATAACGAGCCTGGAAGAAAAGGTCGATAAAGTACAGACGTCTATCGTCTGTACTTCGATCGAATCGACGTTCCCGGAAGTCTTCACAGTCATCCAGGGCGTTGATATCGAACAACGTATACTGGTAGTCACGTTTGTGGTGACCACCACTGTCGGGCATCGTGGCCCACGCTGGGGTCCAAAACCCAATCTTGTATGGAACACGCAGTTCCGTACGATAAGACGACCCAGAAGTGGCGTAAGCCACTTCTGTCCGATGTTTCTTTGCAGGCAGAGCGCCGCCTGCTCTCATCGGGTCAATTTCTCGACTTGGCGAACGTCGAGGACCAGGTGGAATTCTCCGCTTATTCATCCATCTATCGTAGGAGTTGTCGCAGTCGTTATCGACAGCGTCAGACTCCATTCCGACATCGCCTTTAGGCGTCGCTTTTCTAGCGGGTTTACACTCGCTATACTTCTTGTGGAGGACATCGACCTCCTCGTACTTCTCCTCGGATTCAGTGCTGTCTCCGAATAGCGACGAATTCTCCCGCCATTCCGCAGGTGCTAACGTACTAGATGTTACGCTAGCAACATCATCATGCCCCCGTTTAGATGCTGCTTCGGCATCATCTGTGACTAGAGACGATGTGTCTCTCTGTCTTTCTTCGCCGAACGCTGCGTTAGCAGCGTTACTGGTTGTGTTGGGCACCTCAACATTGAATACTGAGGCGAAGGCTTCCTTCGTGTTTTTAGCAGCTCCCTTAAAAGCGCCGCAACGTGTCTCGACCATTATTCTTCTTGGTTGTTGATTTTTGGTATATAAACAATTGATTGTTTGGACCAACTAGTGTCACCAATTGATTGGCCAATATTGAACTTTATTATTGGTCAGCCACCTAAAGTGTGGGGGGGGGGTGTAATGGATACCATTACATAAGTAATATTTCAGTAAATATCACAGTTCCATTTTAGATTATTGTATGAAATGTAAATATTAGATTATAAGTTATTATAATCCGCAAAGAAATCCGATTCGGATGTAAATACCGAATCTAAGAGGGGATCTAATAGTAAGAGTACTATTAGATCAGTTTTATACTACATGTTTGTATGATTAGTTTAGGATTAATCATAC
Organism: Sclerospora graminicola; assembly: GCA_001887855.2. Lineage (NCBI taxonomy): Eukaryota > Oomycota > Peronosporomycetes > Peronosporales > Peronosporaceae > Sclerospora > Sclerospora graminicola. Next base: position 2,200 of record MIQA02011076.1, on the reverse strand, counting down.
TAATTAGTTCTAAACCACTCATAATATTCACTCTTAAACTTACCGTCTTGCAGCCACGTGTCTTAGTTGTGTATTAACATATATAACTAAGGGGGGGCCTTATAGAATAAAAGTCTCGAGACTATTTTCGGCTTCCAAGTCAGCACGGCGCTTGTTGTCGTCATTTTCAGCATATCGATGCTTTTTTAACTGTTCAATCATCGGCTGCACATTCATGTCCTTCCGTGAAATTGGCGTCTCGTACGCACGCACGACAGTCGCCTTACAAGATGCGTTTTTGTTTGCTTTTTTAATCTGACCTCCGGTTTTTTTTCATCCTCATTCTGTTCCTTTTCGACTAATTCGATGTTGCCACCATCGTTTTCATCACCACTCTTTTCCTTAGTCTTATGTGCCGACTTTTCCTTCTTCACAAGCACTTCAACCTCAACCTCCTCTTTCAGCGTAGCTTCCGCCTTGCCATCTGAGCAATATTGTAACAGGTTGTAAAAATTGCAGTGAGGAAGCGTGCAATTAGTCAGGACCAAATGTAGTTTGGTCCTCCTTAGTTTATTTAAGACATACTTTAGGATAAACTATTTAATTAATTAAAAAGTATCTTAAATATGTATAAATTAATATATATACCTAAGGCCCCGTGTCTACAAGAAGGTAAGTTTAAAAGTGAATATATTTATGAATGGTTAAGAGCTAACTAGTATAATTAGACCAAGGATAACATAGTATAATGTAGTATAAAACTGATCTAATGATATCTTTATCATTAGATATTACTTGTTAGATTCGATAATTGTATCATAATCTTTTCTCAAGGTGGATTATAACAACTTATAATCCAATATTCGCATTTCCGACATTAAGTCTGAAATTGAACAGTGATATTTCAACTTAAATATCACTTATGTAATGGCACCCCATTACATCACCCCCCACTCAAGGTGGTTGGCCAATAATATAACGTAAAATCGGCCAATCGAATGGTGGCGCTTGTTGGTCATAACGATATTCTGTTATAACCCATTAACGACCATAAGAACTAATGGTCGGGAAACGCGGCGGCGCTCTTAAGGATGCTACCGATACTGCCAACGCAGCTCTACCTCTGCATCACGTGCAGAGGTGCCAACATCGCTTGACGACGCTACTAATGTAGCGTCGAAGGGTAAGCCGAGAGACCCATTGTCTCTCGTTGTATACGCTGCAGAAGCAGTGTATAAAAGAGGGCGGGAAGATGTCGCTAATGCAACATCTTCCGCACTTTCACCTGCCGCAGGGCGGGTGGCTAAGAAGCCCAATTCCTTCTTCGGAGAGTCATCTGACTCCGAAGAAGATGGCGAGAACGTCACCGTCCTCGGCAATGAGTCAAGCGAGCATAAGCCCGCTAGAATTGCTTCGCCGTTAAATGATGGCGAAGTGGATTCTGACGCTGTCGATTACGACAGCGACAATTCCATCATACGATGGCATGAGGAGCGTAGAGCTCCTCCTGGTCCTCGTCACTCGCCTGGTCGTGACGACGACGACTTTGAGATGGCAGATGGAACTGCACCTGCCAAGAAACAACGCGCAGAAGCGGCTTACGCTGCTTCTGATTCACCATGTCGTACGAAACCTCATGTTCCGTACAAAGTGGGGTTTTGGACCCCAGCATGGACGCTAGTGCCCGAAGGTGGTGGGCACACCAAGCGCGATTGTCAATACCCGTTGTTTGACATCAACGCGCTTGATGATTGCGAAGACCTTCGCATTCATAACTTCGGTCGAAGTACCGACGATAGACGTCGGTACTTTATCGACCTTTTCTATCAGGCTCGTTATTATACGAACCAGAAAGGGTCGCGGAAGAACAGGGACGATAAGGACGCCTTGACCCAAAGTTGGAATGCCTTTGTTGAAAACTACAACAAAGGCCCCGACGATTACGTTAGCGAAGTTCACGTAAACCGCGAGCGCTTCTTAAAGCACTCACGCTCAGGAAAAATGGAGTTTATCCATTTTCCTGCATCAAAGAAGGAATTTCTTGCGGAGTTCCTTCTCACTTAGTTTGCCCTTGTTGTCCCAAGGGAGCTCCTCGTCTTACCGAAAAGGAGCGACGAGGGTACCGAGGTTTCTCGGTACCCGCTAGTGTTTAGGGCCTAATTGATGTCCTTAATGTATCAGCACCTAGTGCTGATACGTTGCACCCATCAACACCTAGTGT
>MIQA02011073.1:0-13789 GCA_001887855.2 Sclerospora graminicola | reverse complement strand
ATTATATGATCCTAATCGTTCTGCAAATATTGCTTATATTAAAAATAATTTTCAATCTTATTTAATTTTAGCGCCCGAAGGATTAAAGATTAATCAATATATTAAAAGTTCATTAGATGCTGATTTAAAAATAGGTAATGCTTTACCTTTACAAAATATTCCTATTGGAAGTTTAATACATAATATTAGTTTATATCCCCAATCAAAAGGGAAATTAATAAGAAGTGCTGGTACTTCTGCACAATTAATTCAGAAAATTGATAATAAATATGCTCGAATTAGATTAAATTCGGGTGAATTAAAATTAATTTTATTAACTTGTTATGCTACATTAGGGACCGTGTCTAATATTAATCATAAAAAAATTAAATTAGGAAAAGCTGGTCGTTCCCGTTGGTTAAATAAACGACCTGTTGTAAGAGGGGTTGCTAAAAATCCAGTAGACCATCCTCATGGTGGTGGTGAAGGAAAAACAAGTGGTGGACGACCTTCTGTAACACCTCAAGGTAAAATAACAAAAGGGAAACCTACACGTAAAAAAAAAAAATTAATTATTCAATAAAATATGTCAAGAAGTAAATATAAAGGTCCATTTTTCAAAGTTAATTTTTTAAAAAAAAAAAAATGGATGAAAATAACTAATAAAAATTTAACTATATTACCGGAATATGTTAATTATTCTGTAAGTGTTTACAATGGAAAAATTTTTATTAATTTAAAAATAAATGATAAAATGATTGGTTTTAAATTTGGTGAATTTATTAATACACGTAAAAAACATATATATAAAAAAAAAAAAATAAATTATGGGTCAAAAAAGTATACCAGTTAGTTTAAGATTAAATAAAAAAAAGAATTGGAATTCGAAATGGATTGTTGCTAATAATGAGTATTCCGGTTTATTACATTTTGATTTAGAAATAAAAAAATATTTTCAAAATATTTTTAATTATAAAAATTTAAAATTAATTGATATTAAAATTATAAAAATATCAAATAATATAAATATATATATTTATATTCAAAAAAATGCAAAAAAATATTATAAATTATCTTTTAATAAAATAATACATCATTTCAATTTATATTATCCAAATAATAATATAAAAATATTTATTAAAAATATTTATTTTTTTGAATTTATTAATTTAAGACAACATTTAAAAAAGATTTTTATTCGAATAAAAAAAAATAATCGAATTAATAAAAATATCAAAAAAATGATTTATAATTTTAGTTATGCACTTTATACTAAAAATATTAATATAATAACATTTTATATTAAACAAACATTAGAACGAAAAAAAACACATAAAAAATTTATAAATAATATTAATAATATGCTTAATGAATTTTTTAAAATATTTTCTAATTTTGTTGGATATCGTTTACAATTTAAAGGTCGTTTAAATAAATCAAAACGTAAAAAAAAACTAATGTTTCAAAAAGGTAAAATTCCTTTAAATACATTAAAATATAATATAAAATATCATTTTAATGAATTTAAAACACCATCAGGTATTTGTAGTATTAAATTATGGATTTTTTTTAAACCCTTAAAAAAGACAATTAATTTTAAATTAAAAAAACAAATATTTTTACAGAAAAGAAAAAAATTTTTTAATTATGCTATTCCCAAAAAAAACTAAGTATAAAAAACAATTTAAAGGTAAAGTTATAGGTAAAACAATAAAAGGTAGTAAAATTATTTACGGTAAATATGCAATTAAAGTATCAGAAGAATCCCGTTTAACTTCAAAACAAATTGAAGCAACACGTAAAATAATCATTCGAAAAATGAAAAAATTAGGATTTCTTTGGATCCGAATTTTTCCGGATATACCTATAACAACAAAACCTACAGAAAATCGTATGGGTAAAGGAAAAGGAAATGTTTCATTTTGGGTTGCTAAAGTTAAAAAAGGTCAAATTTTATATGAGATTAGTGGTATTTCGTTAGAAAATGCAAAAAAAGTTCTTAAAGCAGGATCTAATAAATTGCCTGTTAAAACAAAATTTATTTATAAATAATAAGGCTTATAGTTTAATTGGTTAGAGCATACCGCTCATAACGGTATAGTTGTAGGTTCAAATCCTACTAAGCCTAATTAATAATTTTAAATGAAGAAATTAAAAAAACAAAAACTTAATAATTTATTAAAATATTCACAATTTTTAAAAAATAATTATTTAAAAAATAATAAATTTAAATTAAAAAATATTTTATTTAATGATCAAATTTTATATAAAAATCCAATTTTAGAAGCATCTATAATTGAATTCAATAATTATGAAAATATTTATTTACCATTTACTTTGATAAAAATAAGTGAAATTTCAACAATAGATTTAAAATATAAAAATATTTTATTATTTAATTATGATTTAACTTATAATATATTAAAACAATTTAATAAAATAATGTTTCCATATGCTATAAATCCTAAAAATACTTCAATTAAAGGTCGTGTATTAGGTGGAACTCGAAGAAATAAAAAAATACTTATTTCTATTTTAGGTTATATTTTTACAATGAAACCTAAAAAATTACATATTGCGTTGGATTTTCGAAAAAGATTTTATTTTAATAAATATAATAAAAAAGGACTTTATAAAAAAAAAATTAATGCAACACAATTAATTAATTGTTATAAATTTAAATATTTAAATTTTAAAATTAATAATACATTTAATAAAAAAACTAATAATTTCAAAAAAAAACAATTATCAAGACTTTCTTATGTTCGATTTATTTTAAAATTTTTAAAAATTAAAAAAAGAAGAAAAAATAAACATTTTTTCAAGAAAAAACAAGTGTTCTTTCAAAGAAAAAATATGTTGAAAAAAAAGAAATAATATTAAATTATGCCACAATTTGATCAATTTTCATTTTTAGATCAAGTTTCTTGTTTTTTGGTTTTTTTCTTTTTTTTTTATATTATTCTTACTTATTTTTTTTTACCTCAAATTTGTTATAATTTGAAATTTAGAAAAAAAAAATTAATTTTTGATAATAAAAAAAAAAATCAAATTAATTTTGAAAAAAAGAATTTTTTTTTTTTTTTAATAATTTTTATACAACTTTTTGTTCTACTTTTGAATTATCTATTTCCAAAAAATTATCAATACATAAAAAAAAAGAAAAAACCAAAAAACAAGAAACTCCGATTATTCATAATTTATTAAAACAAAAAATTAATTTTTTTTTGAATCAAAGATTTTTATTATTTAAAAAAATTTTTATTTTAAATTAATTTTTAAATAAATGTATAGCTCAGTTGGTAGAGCACTGGACTTTTAATCCAATGGTCTTGGGTTCGAATCCCAATACATTTATTGGGGATATATTTCAATAGGTAGAAAATATGTTTTGCAAATATAAGGTTATCGGTTCGAATCCGATTATCTCCATATTGATTTTAATTATATAATTTTATGCAAAAAAAAAAAAAAAAAATATTAAACAGCGTTATTTATTTAAAAATTTTGAAAAAAATAGATTAACATTAAAAATTCTTTCAAAAAATTTAAATATTAAAAAAGATTTACGATGGAAATTACAACAAAAATGGTTTTTTTTTCATCAAAATTCTTCTATTACTCGAATTAAAAATTTATGTATTTTAACTGGACGTTCTAAAAGTATTTATCGTTTATTTAAAATTTCAAGAATTCAATTACGTAAATTAGCCTCAAAAGGTTTATTACCCGGTGTTTCAAAATATAGTTGGTAAATTTTATTATGATGATTGTAACAGATACTCTTTCAAATTTATTTTCACAAATAAAAAATGGTTATTTAGCCAAAAAGTCAAAAATTATACAAAACAAATCAAAACAAAGTATAAATATTCTAAATATTTTAACTCATGAAGGATTTATAAAAAGTTATAAAATAAATTCCAAAAATAAATTAAATATATATTTAAAATATAAAAAAAATAAAGCAGTTGTAACACATATCAAACGTTTATCAAAACCTGGAAAACGTTTATATATAACTAATAAAGATTTATATAAAAAAAAAACAGGTTTTTATCTTATTTCAACATCTTTAGGTATTTTAACTGATTTACAGGCTAAAAAATTAAATGTTGGTGGTGAATTAATTTGTCAAATTTTTTAAAATTATGATTCAAATATTAAAAACAGATGTGAAATTAAAAAATAAAATTTTTTTTAAAAGTTCGTTAATAAATATTCAACTTTTTTTTATAGATCAAAGTTTTATTTTTCCAAATAATATAAAAATTTTTAATAAAAATGAAATAATTTTTTTTGAAACATCTTTAGGATTATTATCATTATCATTAATGAATAATATATATTGTTTTATTAAAAAAAATAAATTATTAATTAATTATAATATAATTAAAAATAAAAAAAGTATTTTAAATTTATATAATAAATTAATTAAAATAAAAATAAAAGGTGTTTTACGTGGTTTTAAAATTAGTTTATTTTTAAAAGGTATAGGTTTTAAAGCTTTTATTAAAAATAATAATTTAATTTTAAAATTAGGATTTAGTCATGATATTATTATATCAATTCCTTCTAATATCAAAATTATTAATCAATCAAATATGTTAATTTTTAGTAGTATTGATTATATATTTTTAAACCAATTTGTTTATTATATTAAAAATCATAAACAACCTGAACCTTATAAAGGGAAAGGTTTATTATTAAAAAATGAAAAATTTTTTCAAAAAGAAGGAAAAAAAAGTAAAAAATAATTAAATATGATAAAAAAAAAAAAAAATAATAACATTTTATTAAATTTATTATTTAAATCAAAAAACATGTATGGAGATTTATTAATTTATACAAATAAAGAAATATTACCATTTATTTATGGTAATAGATATGATCATACTATAATTAATTTAAAAAATGTTTCTTTTTTTTTAAAACGTATTTTTAAATTAATAAAATATACAATAAAAAAAAAAGAAAAAATTTTAATAATTGGTAATTCAAATGAAATTAAATTTTTATTTACAACCGCATTTAAAAAAAAACATTCTAATATTATTTTTTTTACTAATGACTGGATAAATGGATTAATTACTAATAAAATTAGAAATACAACATTTAATAAAATAATTCATTATTTAATTAAAGAACATGAAATCAAATTAATTTTAATAATTAAAAGTTCAGTTAAGGATACTTTTTTAAATCAAGAAATTTCAACTTTAAAAATTCCAATAATTTCATTAATTAATACAAGTCAAACTATGAAAAATATTAATTATCCTATTGTAACAAATTCAAAAAATATTCAATCAATATATATTTTAATGTATTTATTACGTAAAATGTTTTAATAAATAATATGAATAAATTAAAACCAAGAAATAAAATATGTTTTCAAAATAATAAAAACATTCATATAAATTTAAAATTATTAAAATTAAGATCAAAAAAATGGAATATATTTAAAAGAAAATTACGATATAAAAAAGAAATTAAACCTGAAAAACGTAAAAAATTTTTTCAAAAAAGATTATTTGAAAAACAACAATTTAGAAATTTTTATGGATGTATTCATGAATATCAATTAAAAAATATATTTAAAAAATTATCAAAAAAAGATAATAAAATAAATATATTTCAAAAATTTATTATAATGTTAGAAAGTCGTTTAGATATTAATTTAGTAAGATTAAAATTAGTAAAAACTATTTTTCAAGCAAAACAATTAATTAATCATAAAAAAGTTCAAATTAATAATAAAATTATAAGTAAACCTAATTTTATATTAAAAAAGGGGGATATCGTTTTTATTATAAAAAATTATAAATATGCAAAAAAAAAAAAAAAATTATGACCAAAAAAAATTTATTAATAAAAATTATGACCAAAAAAAATTTATTAAAATAAAAATTATGACCAAAAAAAATTTATTAATAAAAATTATGACCAAAAAAAATTTATTAATAAAAATTATGACCAAAAAAAATTTATTAATAAAAATTTTAAAATTAATAAACCTTATTTTAATAAAAAAAAAAAAAAATATTATTTTCGAAAGAAAAAAGATATTTATTATTTTTTAGGTGAAAAAAGACCAAAAAAACCCTTAACAACTGAATATTTATATAGAAATAAAAAAATAAAAAAAGGTATTTTTTTTAAAGAACCTACTTTTAAAGCAATTTTATATCCTTTTCATTTAAATTTAAAATTAATTAATGAATATTTAAAAAAAAAATAAAAATTCAATTTATTTCAATGGTTTAAGTATAAATAAATAGTAATAATAAAAGCATTAAATGAATGCCTTGGCATTAATTTTATTTTTAGGACGTAAAAAATGCGAAAAGCTATATTAAATAATATATTATTTCGAAATATAGATTTCCTAAAGAAAACTTTTTCTTTGTGAAAATTTTAAAAATAGTGAATTGAAATATCTAAGTAACTATTAAAAAAATCAAACGAGATTCTGTAAGTAATGACGAATGAAAATGGAAATTAGGTTTATAAAAATCAATTAAATTATTTGAAAAATTTTGAAAAATTTACTAAAAAAGGTGAAAGTCCTGTAGAATAATTTTTTTTTATAATAGTAAAAAGAGGTATGTGTAATCTTTTTTGAATATTGGGGAACCACCCTCAAAACCTTTTAAAAATTAATGATCGATAGTGAACAAGTACTGTAAAGGAAAGGTGAAAAAAAACTTTTGAGTTTGAAATAATTCTGAAATTTAATGTTAATAATCAATTGGAACTTTTAAAAAAAGTGACAGTGTACCTTTTGCATAATGGGCCAGCAAGTTTATTGTTATAGCAAGCTTAATTTAATAAAGTAGGCGTAGATAAATCAAGTTTTAAAAAGCTGTAAGTTATATAAATAAGACCCGAAACTGAGTGATCTAATTATGAACAGATTGAAAAATAGGTAAAACTATTTGAAGGATCGAACTCACATATGTGGCAAAATATGGAGATGATTTGTGATTAGGAGTGAAAGGCTAATCAAACTCAGAGATAGCTGGTTTTCCGCGAAATCTATTGAAGTAGAGCATTTAAAATCTTTTTTTGGGGTAGAGCACTCATTGAGCTAAGGGGCTTAAAAACTTACTAAATTCTTGGAAACTCCGAATACAAAAAAACGTTATTTAAATAGACAGACATTAGGCGCTAAGGTCTTTTGTCAAGAGGGAAACAGCCCAGATTGATCGCTAAGGTCTCTAAATAATATTCTAAGTGAAAAAGGAAGTAAAAAAATAATGACAACCAGTAGGTAGGCTTGGAAGCAGCCATCCTTTAAAGAAAGCGTAATAGCTCATTGGTCTAGTTTTTTTGCGCCTAAAATGTATCGAGACTTAAGAAATTTACCGAAGCGGCAAGTTTTATGAAAAAATAAAACGGTAGCGGAACATTCTGTAAATTAATAAAGATATATTGTGAAATATATTGAAGATATCAGAAAAGAAAATGCTGGCATTAGTAACAAAAAATAATGACTATTAATCATTATCACCGTAAATCCAAGGGTTTCTATGTTAAAATGAATTCTATAGAGTGAAACGGCCCCTAAGAAAGATTTGACGAAAGCAAATTTTGATGGGATAATTTTTAAATTAAATTTTTTAAAAAAAGTGACAAAAATTTTAAATTTTTCAGGAAATAGCTTTTTTAATTAAAAACCGTACCCTAAACCGACACAGGTGGATAGGTCGAGTAGACTAAGGTGAATGAGAGAACTATGTTGAAGGAACTCGGCAAAATGACTTTGTAACTTCGGGATAAAAAGTACCTAATTTAACTAATTAGGTGGCACAGAATAGGGGGTTGCGACTGTTTAATAAAAACTTAGGACTCTGCTAAATGGTAACATGATGTATAGGGTCTGACACCTGCCCGGTGCTGGAAGATTAAAAGGAAATGTTTACGCATTGAATGGAAGTCCCAGTAAACGGCGGCCGTAACTCTGACGGTCCTAAGGTAGCGAAATTCCTTGTCGGGTAAGTTCCGACCTGCATGAATGGTGTAACGACATCCCCGCTGTCTCCAACATTGACTCAGTGAATTTGAAATATCCGTGAAGATGCGGATTTTCTATAGTTAGACGGAAAGACCCCGTGAACCTTTACTACATCTTTATATGGTTATTTTATCTAATATGTGTAGTATAAGTGGTAATCGTTTAGACCTTTACGCTAGTAAATTGTTTAGATATCTTTGAAATACCACTCTTATTAAAATAAATAACTAATATTTTTTAAATAGACAGTGTATGGTTGGTAGTTTGACTGGGGCGGTCACCTCCTAAAGAGTAACGGAGGTGTACAAAGGTAAGCTCAAATTGGATAATTTTATCAATTGTAGAGTATAATGGTAAAAGCTTGCTTGACTGTAAGATAGACATATCAAACAGGGACGAAAGTCGGTCATAGTGATCCGATAATTCTTTGTGGAAAGATTATCGCTCAACGGATAAAAGGTACTCCGGGGATAACAGGCTAATGACTCCTAAGAGCTCCTATCGACGGAGTCGTTTGGCACCTCGATGTCGACTCATCACATCCTGGAGCTGAAGAAGGTTCCAAGGGTTCGGCTGTTCGCCGATTAAAGTGGTACGTGAGTTGGGTTTAGAACGTCGTGAGACAGTTTGGTTCCTATCTTCTATAGATATTTTGAAAAATGAAAGAATCTAACTCTAGTACGAGAGGACCGAGAAGGGTAAATCTCTGGTGTATCGGTTGTTTAAAAGCATTGCCGAGTAGCTAAATTTATTTTGGATAATTACTGAAAGCATCTAAGTAAGAAACCGTTCTTAAAAATTTTTCATAAAAAAACTGTAAAAGATGATTACATAGATAGGTTTTAAGTGTAAGTATTGTAAAATATTTAGCTTTAAAATACTAAAAGTTTACAAAATTTAAATATATTTATTTCTTTGTAGCTCAACGGTAGAGCAAATGGCTGTTAACCATTAGGTTATAGGTTCAAATCCTATCAAAGAAGTTTTTATATTGGGGTCGAATAGCCAAGCGGTTTACGGCAATAGTTTGCTAAACTATCGGTTAATTAAATTAACTCGTGGGTTCAAATCCCACTTCGACCTATTAATAAGATGATGTAGTTTAAAGGTAGAGCGTGGGAATCATAATCCTAATGTTGTAGGTTCGAGTCCTACCATCATTATAATTAAACGGAAGATAGCATAGTCTGGCTAATGCATCTGTTTTGGGAACAGAAGATCAAAGGTTCAAATCCTTTTCTTCCGAAAATTGCGCATATGATGAGATAGAGTAATAGGTTAACTTGTCAGGCTCATAATCTGAAGATGTAGGTTCAAGTCCTGCTCTCATCATTTTATTATAATATAATAAAATAATTAATTATGATTCAAATTCAAACTAAATTAAAAATAAATGATAATAGTGGTATTAAAATAGGACAATGTATTAAAATTTATAAAAAAAAAGTAGGAAAAATTGGAGATACAATTTTAATTTCAACTAAGAAATTACGTTTGAACCAAAAAAAAAAATTAAAATAGTAAAAGGTGATTTATTTAAAGCTTTAGTTATTCATACAATATATCAAAAAAAAAGTACAATTGGTAATCTAATAAAATTTGATAAAAATTGTATAATTATTTTAAATAATCAAAATAAACCTTTAGGAACACGTATATTTGGTCCAATTACTTCTGAATTTCGAAAACAAAAAAATTTTAAAATATTATCATTAGCTTCAAATATTTTATAAAAATCTATGGAAAAAAATTTACAAAATCATTATCAAAATGTTATTATATATGATCTTTTAACAAAATTAAATTTTAAAAATATATTTGAAATTCCTAAAATAACTAAAATTTGTTTAAATATTGGATTTAAAAATACAAATATTGAAAAAAAAAAATTAATTAATATAATTTTACTTTTAAAATTAATAACTAATCAAAAACCTCTTATAACTAAATCAAAAAAAAATAATATTTATTTAAAAATAAAAAAAAATTCAATTATTGGTTGTAAAGTTACTTTAAGACGGAAAAATATTTTTAATTTTTTAGAAAAAGTGTTAATTTTTATTATACCACATTTAACTTCAATAAAAATTAATTGTAAAAATAAAAATATTTTTGATTTTCAAATTTCAAATATTTTTGATTTTTTTGAATTACAAACTGAATTTTCAAAATTTAAAAATATACCATCTATTGATGTATCTATTCATACAAATGTACAAAATAATCATGAATTATTTTTATTATTAAATTCACTTTTTATAATAAATTCTTAGCAAAAATAGCTCAATGGTAGAGTATAACCTTGCCAAGGTTAATGTTGAGGGTTCAAATCCCTTTTTTTGCTTAAATAAATATAATGGACCCAAAGGCAGTATTTGGTATTTCCATTTTTTTAATTTAATGGGAATAATAATAGAATTGACATTTTTTTGTGATTATAGATTAATTGGTAAATCTTTTATCTTCCAAGTAAATATTGTGGGTTCGAGTCCCACTAATCACATCAAAATATAAAGGAGAAATGGCTGAGGGGTTAAAAGCGGCAGACTGTAAATTTGTTGAAATATTTTCTACGTAGGTTCAAATCCTACTTTCTCCAACTATTAATGAAAATTATTTATTAAAAATTAAAAAATTTTTATCTTTTAAGATAAAATTAATATAAGAATGTTTTATTAATTAAATTTTTAAAATTTAATTATTTGAAAAATTATTATTAAATAATTAATATTAAAATTTAAATAGAGTTTGATCCTGGCTCAGAATAAATGCTATCGGTATGCTTAACACATGCAAGTTAAATGTATTTAAAACATAGCGGACGGGTGAGTAACACGTGAATTATCTACCTTTTAATTCAGAATAATTATTTTTATAAAAATACTGAATAAATAAATTAAAGTTTTTAACGTTAAAAGATGAGTTTGCGTAAGATTATGGTAGTTGGTAGTTTAAAAGACCTACCAAGCCTTTTATCTTTAGCTGGTTTGAAAGAACGATCAGCCACATTGGAACTGAGACACGGCCCAAACTTTTTTAAAGGCAGCAGTGGGGAATTTTGGACAATGAGCGAAAGCTTGATCCAGTAATACCGAGTGAGTGAAGAAGGCTAATTAGGTTGTAAAGCTCTTTCATTAAGGAGGAAAATGACAGTACTTAAAAAAGAAGTTCCGGCTAATACCCGTGCCAGCAGCCGCGGTAATACGGGAGGAGCGAGCATTATTCGGAATGATTAGGCGTAAAGAGTTTGTAGGTGGTTTTTTAAGTTGAAAGAAACAAATTAAAGCTCAACTTTATACATTTTTTCAAAACTGATAAACTAGAGTATAAATAGAGGATAATGGAATTTCTATTGGAGTGATAAAATACGTTGATAATAGAAGGAAGGCCTATGGCGAAGGCAATTATCTGGGTATATACTGACACTGAGAAACGAAAGCTTGGGTAGCGAACGGGATTAGATACCCCGGTAGTCCATGCCGTAAACGATGAGTGCTAATATTTAGAATTTTTAGATATAACAGCTAACGCGTTAAGCACTCCGCCTGAAAAGTATAATCGCAAGATTGAAATTCAAAGGAATTGACGGGAGTCTACACAAGCGGTGGAGCATGTGGTTTAATTCGATAATACGCGCAAAACCTTACCAACTCTTGCTAATTTTTATATAAAATTTTATATAAAAAACAGGTGTTGCATGGCTGTCGTCAGCTCGTGTTGTGAAATGTTTGGTTAAATCCTTTAACGAGCGCAACCCCTATTGTTAGTTGCTAATTTATTAAAATAAAATAAAAGAACTTTAACAAAAAGATTAATGATAGGTTAATGGAAGATGGGGATGACGTCAAGTCTTTATGGCCCTTATGAGTTGGGCTACACACGTGCTACAATGATAATCACAATGAGAAGCAATAATGTTAAGTTGGAGCAAATCTTTAAAAATTATCTTAGTTCGGATTAAGGGCTGAAACTCGCCCTTATGAAGTTGGAATCGCTAGTAATCGCAAAACAGCATGTTGCGGTGAATATGTTACTGGACTTTGTACACACCGCCCGTCACATCAGGGAAGTTAATTATTTTTAAAATGATTTTAATGTATTTAATAATTTTAAATAACTATTTAATTAAAATAATTTATAATTTAATTTAAATAAATTAAAATACTTAGAAAGTAATTAGTAACTTTGATGAAGTCGTAACAAGGTAGTCGTAGGGGAACCTGTGTCTGGAAGAGATCTTTAAACATTCTTAAATTAACTTTAAGATCTGGGGAAAATAGTTTAATTGGTAAAATCATAGTCTCCAAAATTATTGTTATGGGTTCAAGTCCCATTTTTCCTGTTTTTATTTATAAATATTATAAATCAAAAAAATTTTATAAAATCTGAAATTAATTAAATTCAAGTTATAAAAATAAAATTTTATTTAAAATACTTTTCAACCAAAGGGAATTTCAATTTAGATTTATAATATTTATAAATAAAAATAGTTTTAAAATAAAACTTTTCTAAAATTGTATAGTATTTAAGAGAAAAAAATTAAATATTACTAATTTATTTAATTTTAAATTAATTAATTTTGTATATATTAAAAACTAAAATAACAAACTTTTAAAAATTTTATGATAATAAAAAATTATATTATATTTCAAAATACATTAATGGATTATGCTGAACCCTGGCAAGCAGGTTTTCAAGATCCAGCAACACCGGTTATGGAAGGTATTATAAATTTTCACCATGATTTAATGTTTTTTTTAATTATTATTACAGTATTTGTTTGTTGGTTATTATTTAAAGTTATTATTCTTTTTAATGAAAAAAAAAATAAAATCCCCTCAACTATTGTACATGGTGCTACGATTGAAATTATTTGGACTTCTATTCCTGCTCTAATTTTATTAATTATAGCTATCCCCTCGTTTGCATTATTATATTCAATGGATGAGGTAATTGACCCCATTATAACGTTAAAAGTAATTGGAAATCAATGGTATTGGAGTTATGAATATTCAGATAATCTTGAATTTTCGGATGAACCTTTAATTTTTGATAGTTATATGATACAAGAAGATGATTTAGCTATAGGTCAATTTCGTATTTTAGAGGTAGATAATCGAGTAGTAGTTCCAACTAATAGTCATATTCGAATATTAATTACTTCTTCTGATGTTTTACATTCATGGGCTATCCCTTCATTAGGTATTAAATTAGATGCATGTCCAGGTCGTTTAAATCAAACATCAATGTTTATTAAAAGAGAAGGTGTTTTTTATGGTCAATGTAGTGAAATTTGTGGTGTAAATCATGGATTTATGCCTATTGTTGTTGAAGCTGTTTCATTAGTGGATTATTTAAGTTGGTTAAAAAATAAAATTAATTTTAATATTTAATTAAAAATTTCTATGTTATTTAAAATCATAAGTATAATTTTTTTAATTTTATTAATATTTACTGACATTAAACAAATAATTAATAAAATTAAAAAATTTTTTTATTAAAAATAATAAAGATTAAAAACCAACGTTTTTTACTCTAAAAATAAAAATATAATTTTACATTTAATTAAAAAATTTTAAAATATATAAATGAATTTTCAAAATATTGAACAATGGTCTACTCGATGGCTTTTTTCAACAAATCATAAAGATATAGGAACTTTATATTTAATTTTTAGTGCTTTTGCAGGTATTATAGGTACTACATTATCTCTTTTAATTAGAATGGAATTAGCTCAACCAGGTAATCAAATTTTTATGGGAAATCATCAATTATATAATGTTGTAGTTACTG
>MIQA02011065.1:0-31172 GCA_001887855.2 Sclerospora graminicola | reverse complement strand
TGGTCCGCCAGCTCCCGATCGTCCAACGTGCCGATAAAATGTTCCACATGTTCACGAGCGGCTTCCGCCCGGCTGGTATCTTCTTTAACCGGGATATCCACCCTTATGCCAGCGACATTTAAGCGATGGAGATACTCCAGGGGGTCTCATCTGCCCGCTTCTTGGTGTGAAAATATTGACGTGCCGCCGATGTTCCAGATCCACAGTATTGTTCTTCGACGCACCGGCCAATCCCTTCCAGTTACCTCGGACTTCCCGGATGAACTGTTGGATTCAGTTTTTCGCTGGACCTTTCATCAAATCTCCAAAGATCAGGCACTTCTCATGGTCCGACGTCCGGTCTCTGAAAAATGCCGACTTTGTCTTGCTCAGCCATCCTCGGGCTTGGTCCTCGCCCGTGTCTCGTCCGGTGAAGTCTTTCAGCTCGGACGTGGCCGACATCCGCACCCTCGTGATCGCTCCCGAATCGAATCAAACGCTTGGGCTGAGCCATGTGGGATCGGCGAGCCATCCCCAGGTCCAGGTCATCCGGATCGTAATGATACTTGGCCGACTTGACGGATTCCATATCCATGTCGCTGAGAGACAGCTTCCTATTTGTTGGCCGACGACCGGTCCGGCGACCTGTCTGGCGGCTCGGCGGGGCGGCATGGGGTTCACTCTTGGACTGCATTGACTCCATGTCTTCGTCACTCGGCTCCCTCGCATAGTACTAGACGTGCTCGGATGCCTGACTCCCACGACAAGCCGGCTGGTCCGGTTACTTTGGACTGCCGCGGCTGGCACTCAGCCGACCTTGCTCTTCCAAGTATCGTTTCATCATCGCCGAAAACATGTTATGCAGGTGATCCGGCACTTGAAGGCTCTCCTGGGGGTCGGCTTGAGGGGCGACTTGGGGGGCGACCGGGCCGCCGGATCGACATTCCTTTTTGATCCGCCCATCCGCGTTTTGTCTTCCTCCTTCGGTTCTGGATCCGCTGTCGCCGTCCGCCGGGCCTGTACGCTGTACGGTCTGGCTTTCTTCCGCTCGGGCGTATCCGGATCCTCACGTCCTCCAAAGCTCATGGCCGTCGCCACACGCGCTGCTCCCCTTGGGCCAAGCGTCATGCGGGTGATACCCACCAATGAGTCGGATGAGTCCGCTTCCAAAGGGACAAACTTGTACTGCGAAGAACCTGAGTGTATCCGGCCGGTCTGCTTGCTGCCGGCGGCGTGGACGGCGCCACTCCAGTTGTGGCTGTCATCTTCTTCGACGGCGGCGAGCAGCCCACAAGCGGTACCAAGCGGTCGTGCAGTGCGCTGGATGTCTCCTTCAACTTGCCCACCTTCAGATCAAACAGCTCGTTTGGATCAAACACGCCGGTGTTAATGCCGGCTTGTTTGAGTTGATTGAATAGTCCTCTGATGAGGGACACGTGGCCGTCTGAAAGAGTTGGGGGAGAGACGGGACCTTTCAATCCGCCTAGGATCTTCGGCCGGGTTATTTTCAGCACCTTATCCGTCCGCAAGAACTGCCCCAACTCGTGAAGATGGAAAGCACGCTCCAAGTCTGTATCCGTTGATAGGCCGTCCTGCTTTTCTTCTTCTTCTTCGAAACGCGGCCTATCTTTGCGGGTCGGATAATCCGATTCCTGCCAATCCGGTCTCTTTAGGGGTAGGTGGGCCGGATCGCGACTTGGTCCCGATCCGTCCGGCTTCCTACTCCGGTCGTATCCGACTTCCGCTTCTTCTTCCTTAATTTTTTCTTTTATATCCATAATATGCATTTGTTTGTTTGGATCATGGTCGGACCCATGATCCTTCCTCGGACTATGGCGACTTGCACCATAATCCGATCTGGCTCCAGCCGTATAGCGGCCGGCACTACAGTGAGTAGTACCGTAATACGGCACAGTACCGTAATCCACCCCCGGCGGAGCCTCTAGGGGAGTAACTTCTTCTTTAATGTCAACCTCGAACTGCCCCAATCCGAGGCGACCATCGCATCCTTCCATCTTCAGCAGCATTGGGGGCGATATGCCTTCCCCCAATGCACCCGACACAACATCGTCAACAAATTTGACAGGTTTAGTTCTTTCGCCCGCTAGGGACTCGCGGTGATATCCAGGGTCACCAAGAGATCCGGGCACGCGCACCATTGTGGTGTAGTCGCTCTCAGAAATTCTTCCTGAGACGCGAACACCCACGGGGGCCCAGACGACTGACTGTCGGAGGGGGTACTCCGTCCATCCGAGTCATGATCCGATCCGGCATCCGGCCGGCTGGATCGGTCATTTCCATCCGCTTGATCGTGACGACTCGGGTGTTCCATGTTGAAAGCTCACCTTGTGTACCCGTCAGTACTGGCGGTTGCGCTCTCTTGGTGGACCCTAGGGCGAAAAGTGTAAAATCCGTCGAATAGGGAGATGAGGGTTAGGACTAGGGGTAGCTCCTGGGCGGGAATCGTCACCGGGGAGCTCGACTGGCAATATACTTGAACTTTGTATACTGCCGGCTGGACCGAGAATAATCGATCGGCCAGCCAAACCAATGATAATGAAGGGTGAATCCAAACGTGTATGTAAAGGGGAATCCAAATATAACTCCACCCTCTTCCACAGAAGGCCAAAATGTCACCACTTCCCAATACTTAATACCGTGTTTCAAAACACGGGCGACTTGAGGTGAGTATACGAAAACGCCGCGACTCCCGGTCAGGAGACTTCCGGTGGGTTAACTTAACCTTCCCCGGGCAAACCAATAGCAGCAAGAGGGGACCTTGTTAGCCCTCCGCTGTGAACCAATAAAAGCGACTTGTGTCTAAGAAAGCGAAACGTATACTGATTTATCCCTATATCCAATACTCCCGTTTGTGTAACCTACCCCAAATAGCCCGGCTGAACAGTCATGTGTCTTACCCGAAGTAGCCCGGTTAACTCCAATTTAGTGTACCCGCCCGGCCGGTACACCAATTCCAGATGGTACCAGCCCGGCTGGTACACCGAACCTAGCTGGTACCAGTCCGGCTGGTACATCGAACCCGGCCGGATCGGCCGGATGGTCATCCATTGGCCGCTGGTGCTAGCACTTCCTTGGCAGCTCCACGTCCGATCCGGGTGCCTCCTTCGTCCACTAGAACACTCATCCTCCTTCAGGCCCCTTTCGCTCACACCTTCCAACCAATCCACCACCAATCCGCCACTCGGCCGTCCACCATCCGCGGTCGTCCCGTCCGCTTAGACCGCCAGCCCAACTATCCACGTCTTCAGTCGTGTTCGTCCAGCCTGATTCCAGGCCTGGCGCCGTCCGGCCGCTAGTAGATACATCCGGCGGCCCTCAGATCGCCTCCCTTGTCGACCGGTCCGGGCATCCAGCTAAGGACGACATTTCCACCAATCAGTTGGGGCGTCCACTGTCATTACTCCGTTAAATTCTGGGTCACTTCACCACAGCACCACAATGTCGATCCATGGCACACCCTCCTTGTTGATTATATCCATCATAGTAGACATTCAGCTGGAACGCGCCCGCCCGGTACATGCACCAAAGTTGATAATTCGAAAGTAAGTTGCCATGCTGCCACACTGCTACCGGAACATGATCCTGCATATGCTTATTCCATTCTGCATCCTGTGTTTTTTTTTTAATTTTTGCTCGATCTTCGACAAGCCTCCCGTAAGCGAACAATAATAAAAGCTGCGAAAGGAACGCCACATCCACTGTTTGGTGTTCGAAAAGGAGATATCCTCCTTCACCACCATGGAAAGCCATGGATATCAGGCTGCGCCGCAAAAACCAATCCTCTCAATTCGTCCGCTTCCATAGATTGTTCTTTCCTGCATGCCCCAGAGTCTAAGGGACTAGTCAAATCATAATCCCAGTAAATCCCATCGCTACGTTGAAGGAAAACATATTCGTGATTCGTTGTCTTGCACACGCCTACGATTCATCCTCCCACATCCAATGTCCATTCCACTTGAGCCCGTATATTCGGTGTCCAAAGTAATCGCTGTTGTCCCGCCGATCCGATACCGTCACCAATATGAACTTTGGGGGAGCACAGGATGGTCGAAAGTAGCCATCTCCCAACCTTAGCTCTTGTATGACCTCTGAAACCCTTGAGTTTAACTTTCCACTGAAACGTATCCGTCGATACTCTCGTAATACCCAACTCCCGTAATGTAAGCACCGACAACCTGTCGGATTTCAGCGAGGATAAGAACGGTCCCATCCCTTCCGAAATCCAGGGATTCTCACTCCATTGAAACGTGCCCCAAAATGTAGTCAAATACTCTGGACTGAGTCCATGCCATTCGATCTCTTCTAACTCCGCATGAATCGTAATGATTCCCCCTTCATTAACTCCTGTCCCTGGATCAGCAAACTGTGTTCCACGCTTTTGATTTAGCCCTGGGAGATGAGCCTTTACGTACCTGTGTGGTGATGAAATAATGCAAAGTACTTTCCAAAGGGCGCATTCTGATTGGCGGAAATACGGACCAAGGGCGCGGGCACCGGATAGTCGCCGCCGAGGAAGCCTACAAGCGGCCGAGCGGCGCCAGGCTAGAAATCAAGCTGGTGGACATGACAAGAGGCGTGGATAGTCGAACAGGCGGGCTAAGCGGACAGGAACGCCACGGATGTTGGACGGCCGAGGTGCGGATGGCGGACGGCCGAGGCGGCGGATTGTTTGTAAGGAATGAGTGAAGGGAGCCCGAAGGAAGAGGACTGTTCTAGTGGATGAAGGAGGCACCCGGATCGGATGAGAAGCCGCTAAGGAATCGCTGAAGTCACCGGCCGAAGAGCTCGGATGAATGGCCATCCGGCCGAGCCCGCCGGGGTACAATGTACCATTCGGACCGGTACCGTATGGGTTCGGTGTACCGGCCGGGTTGGTACCATCGGGGGTTGGCGTACCGGCCGGGCGGGTACACAAAGTCGGAGTTAGCCGGGTTACTTTGGGTAAGGCACATGACTGGACAGCCGTGCTATTTGGGGTAGGTTACACAGAAGGGAGTATTGGATATAGGATAAATCAGTATACGTTTCGCTTTCTAAGACACAAGTCGCTTTCATTGGTTCACGGCAGAGGGCTAACAAGGTCCCCTCTTGCTGTTATTGGTTTACCCGGGGAAGGTTAAGTTAACCCACCGGAAGTCCCCTGACCGGGAGTCGCGGCGACTTCGTATACTCACCTCAAGTCGCCCGTGTTTTGAACACGGTATTAAGTATTGGGAAGTGGTGACATTTTGGCCTTCTGTGGGAGAGTGTGGAGTTATATCTACCTTACATACACATTTGGATTCGCCCTTCATTGTTATTGGTTTAGCTGGCCGATCGACTATTCTCGGCCCAGCCGGCACTATACAAAGTTCAAGTGTATTGCCCAACGAGCTCCCCGGTGACGATTTCCGCCCAGGAGCTACCCCTAGTCCTACACCTCATCTCCCTATTGGACGGATTTACACTTTTCGCCCTAGGGTCCATCAAGAGAGCTAACCACCCAGTACTGACGGGTACACAAGGTGAGCTTTTCAGACATGGATCATCCAAGTCGTCACGACCAAGGTGATGGAAGTGACCGATCCAGCCGGCCGAATGCCGCATCGGATCAAGACTCGGATGAACGGAGTACCCCCTCCGACAGTCAGTCATCTGGGCCCCTCGTGGGTGTTTGCATCTTAGAAAGAATTTCTGAAAGCGACTACACCACAATGGTGCGCGTGCCCGGATCTCTTGGTGACCCTGGATATCACCGCGAGTCCCTAGGGGGCGAAAGACCTAAACCTGTCAAATTTGTTGACGATGTTGTGTCGGGTGCATTGGGGGAAGGCATATCGCCCCCAATACTGCTGAAGATGGAAGGATGCGATGGTCGCCTCGGATTGGGGGAGTTCGAGGTTGACATTAAAGAAGAAGTTACTCCCCTAGAGGCTCCGCCGGGGGCGGATTACGGTACTACCTACGGCAGTGCCGGCCGCTACACGGATGGAGCCAGATCGAACTATGGTGCAAGTCGCCATAGTCCGAGGAAGGATCATGGTTCCGACCATGATCCTAACGAACAAATGCATATTATGGATATAAAAGAAAAAATTAAGGAAGAAAAAGCGGAAGTCGGATACGACCGGAGTGGGAAGCCGGCCGGATCGGGACCAAGTCGCGATCTGGCCCCCCTACCCCTAAAGAGACCGGATTGGCAGGAATCGGATTATCCGACCGACAAAGATAAACCGCGTTTCGAAGAGGAAGAAGAGAAGCAGGACGGCCTATCGACGGATATAGACTTGGAGCGTGCTTTCCATCTTCACGAGTTGGGGCAATTCTTGCGAACGGATAAGGTGCTGAAAATAACACGGCCGAAGATCATAGGCGGATTGAAAGGTCCCGTCTCTCCCCCAACTCTCTCAGACGGCCACGTGTCCCTTATTAGAGGACTATTCGATCAACTCAAACAAGCCGGCATTAACACCGGCGTGGTTGATCCGAACGAGTTGTTTGATCTGAAGATGGACAAGTTGAAGGAGGCGTCCAGCGCCCTGCACGACCACTTGGTACCGCTAGTGGGTTGCTCGCCGCCGTCGAAGAAGATGACAGCTACGACTGGAGTGGCGCCGTCCACGCCACCGACGACAAGCAAACCAGCCGGGATACACTCGGGCTCTTCGCAGTACGAGTCTGCCCCTTCGGAAGCAGACTCATCTGATTCATCAGTGGGTATCACCCGCATGACGCTTGGCCCAAGGGAAGCAGCGCGTGTGGCGACAGCCATGAGACTTGGAGGACGTGAGGATCCGGGTACGCCCGAGCGGAAGAACGCCGGCCAGTACAGCGTACAGGCCTGGCGGACGGCGACGGCGGATCCAGAACCGAAGGAGGAAGACGAAGACGCGGATGGGCGGATCAAGAAGGAACGTCAATCTGGCAGCCCGGCCGCCCCTCAAGTCGCCCCCCAAGTCGCCCCTCAGGTGCCGGATCACCTGCAAAACATGTTCTCGGCGATGATGGAGCGATACTTGGAAGAGCAACGTCGGCTGAGCGCCAGCCGCGGCAGTCCAAAGTCACCGGACCAACCGGCTCGTCGTGGAAGGCAGGCGTCCGAGCCAGTCCAGTACTATGCGAGGGAGCCAAGTGACGAAGACATGGAGTCGGTGCAGTCCAAGCAGAGTGAACCCCATGCCGCCCCGCCGAGCCGCCAGACAGGCCGCCGGACCGGACGTCGGCCAACGAATAGGAAGCTGTTTCTCAGCGACGTGGATATGGAATCCGTCAAGTCGGCCAAGTACCATTACGATCCGGATGACTTGGATCTGGGGATGGCCCGCCGGGCCCATATGGCCTCGGCCCAAGCGTTTGACGCGGATTCGGGAGCGATCACGAGGGTGCGAATGTCGGCCACGTCCGAGCTGAAAGACTTCACCGGACGCGACGCGGACGAGGACCAGGACCGAGGATGGTTGAGCAAGACGAAGTCGGCATTTCTCAGAGACCGGACGTCGGACTATGAGAAATGCCTAATCTTCGGGGATTTGATGAAGGGACCAGCGAAACACTGGATCCAACAGCTCAGCCGGGAAACCCGAGGAAATTGGAGGGGACTGGCCGGTGCGTTCGAGGAACAATACTGTGGAGCTGGAATGTCAGCGGCGCGACAATATTTCCACTCCAAGAAGCGACCGGATGAAACCCCCCTGGAGTATCTCCATCGTTTAAATGTCGCTGGCATGAGAGCGGATATTCCCGTTAAAGAAGACACCAGCCGGTCAGAAGCTGCCCGTGAACACGTGGAACTTTTCATCAGCACGTTGGACGATCGGGAGCTGGCAGACCAGCTGGCGTTACTGCGGTTGAAGAATACGACGGAACTGGAACTGACGTTGCGCACGTACTTAAGGGCGAAGAAGCAAGGCCCCAAGGCGGCAGTCGGAACCGGCCGTTTCAAGTCCCGATTTAACGTGGATCAAGGAGGCCGGCCGCCATCTACCAGGATGGCCCGAGCCGTCCGCATGGTCGCCCGAGAGTCAGACGCGACCAGCTCGGAAGAGGAGTATCAGCGATCTGGGGGCGAGTCTGAGGAGGAACAGTATCGGTACCTTTTCTCGGCAGAAGCCAGTCAGCCGTCCAGGCTGCCAGCCGGGTCCGGTCAGTCGAAGGGTTTTCCGGCTCGAACTGACCAGGATTACCCTAGGCGCAAGTGCACCCACTGTGGGTCCATCAAGCATGACGATCGGAGCTGCTGGAAGCGGCTGACGTGCAAGAAGTGCGAGAGGAAGGGACACCCGGCGGAACACTGCCTGTTCACGTGTAAGGCTTGCGGGGAGGTGCATGAGGCGGGACTGTGCCCAATGGAAGAATTTTACAACCTGTTGAAGAAGTGGTACGTCCCGACCAAGCATGCTGGAATGTTGCCGCCCGGAGCGGAAAAGATGTTAAACTAGATCGCTCGCCAGGTTGGAATCTGGTTCGAGCCGAGCGGTCTAGTGTTAGTATCTATGCATATGTCGGTAAAGAGGATAATCAAGAAGCAAAGCAAAGGATAACCGACAATACATGTAAGTTTGACGATTACGTCACCCGGTCCCCGGCCGGTACGGCTGACCCCTTCCTGGTGAGCAGTATACGGACGGATGAGTATTCCCGGTCTGAAGTGCGAATGGAATTGAACTTGTTACCTGGCGAGTCGCGAGGTTATTGGAAGTATCACTCGCCGGATAAATGGTTCAAGCAGGCCAAGGCGGATGGAAAAATCAATAACCAGAAAGCTACCATGCTGTTCGACTCTGGCGCAGAAGTGTCTATCGTAGACACCACCTTTGCTCGTAAGGTGGGGTGTGAGATAGACGAGACAAAGCGGCAGGAATGTATCGGCATTGGAGAAAGTTCGTACATGACCCAAGGAAGGACAAGAGTCAAGATTACGTTAGCTGGGTCGTTGGTATATTATTTCACCGCCTGGGTAGGCAAGTTGGCCGGGCAGGATGCAATTTTGGGCATGGATTTTATGGTCCCGGCCGGTATACGGCTGGACTTATCGCATGGAACATTGACGTTGCCGGACGAGGTACAGATCCAGCTGGCCGGCCGGCGGCCCTTATATGGCGCCCACGTCCAGTTCCTCAAGCTAGGTCAGTTTGTAACGGTGCCAGTTGGAAAGGCGGTGGAAGTAATGTTACGGCCGCACGACCGATGGAGTAAGTTATGGCTGACAAGGGGCGAGTGCTGGGTACCATCTGTTGTTAAAGGGAGTGGTCATCTCAACTTCATAAGCGTGACCAACATCTCTGAAAAACCCCTCACCTTGCATGAAGATGTGATTATTGGAATGTGGCTGGCCGAGGATAAAGTGCCCCGCCGGCCGGGCTATGTCACTGTTGGCTCAAGACGCTATATCGAGTGGCAAAACCTGGCTTTTCAGGCAACCACCGATCTGGTCAGCGAAGAGGAAGAATTAGAAGAGGACCAGACTCCGATGGTGGATAAACCCGAGTACCGGACCCCTTCTAAAATATTGACGCGGAGCCGGCCGTCGCCGGATCCGGCTGAATGTATTGACCGAAGCTACGCCCCGATCGCGGAACTGGTTTTGCCCACTCAGAGGGAGACGGACGAACGACAGAGTCGGGAGAAAGGACCAAGCAGAGTTGCATATACGGTCAGCCCCGATGACGGTTGTGACGACCGAAGTGAAAGCGGATCGGCCCAGCCGGCCGAGCAGAATTCGGAAATAGCCGAAGGCGGATCGGCCCAGCCGGCCGACCAAGATCCCGAAGCAGCCGAAGCCGATCAAGTCTGCATTCATGAAGGGGGCGAGCTATACGTTGAAGGCATGGAAGAGCAGATGGCGGTGCTACCTGAGGTGACCCCCTGCCCCCCAGCAGTCACTATCGACGATCTACAAGTGGGAGACCCGGATGTGAACACCCCGGAGGAGATCAGCAGATTGAAGGATATTATATGGAAAAGACGACATCTGTTGATCGGACCAGGGAACGCACTTCCTCCGGCCGCCCATGGGGCGGTATGTGATATTGATGTGGGAGGCGCCAAGCCGGTAGCACAGAGATGCCGAAGAGTCGCCCCCCAATATCGGGAAAAGCTGTCAGAGCTTATCAAGGGTTTGCTGGCCACCAAGATAATTCAGCCGTCCACCTCGCCATGGGCTTCGCCCATTGTAATTATTATTAAGAAGAATGGGGTGGATATAAGGTTGTGCATCGATTACCGGCTGGTGAACCGGCTGACTAAGCTGATGATTTATCCGATGCCGCTGATAAACGACCTGCTGGAGGACCTGGATAAAGTTTTGTGGTATTGCTCATTGGACATGGCCAGTGGATTCTGGGTGGTCTCTATGACCGATCGTGCACGGGAGATCTCTGCGTTCGTGACGCCTTTCGGGTTGTTCGAGTGGAACCGGATGCCGTTCGGTCTGAAGAATGCCCCGCAGATTTATCAACGGTTGATAGATAACGCGCTGTACGGACACTTCAAGATCAAGGCGGATCAAGATCCGGCTCTGGTCGGGGATGTGTTCGCCGAAGGTGACCCGGACCCCGACCCAAAACCTTCAGTTTTGGGGCGGCGGTCTTACATTGATGACATTCTCGTTACGGCAACTACCTGGGATTTACTGTGTGACAAAGTGGAGAAGTTGATGATTACGTGTGAAAAGTGGAATCTTTCGATTAGTGTGGTTAAGAGTTTCTGGGGAAAGACTAAGGTGACCTATCTGGGTCATCAAGTGTCGATTGCCGGATTGGAGGCTAACCCGAAGGATTTGGAGTCCTTGAGTAATCTGCCTTTCCCGCGATCCCTAAAGGCTATGCAATCCTTTTTGGGGAGCCTGAATTATTACAGTCGGTTCATCGAGGATTTTGCAGTCTATGCGGCGGTCTTGTATGAGTTGCGGGAGGTGGATTACCATAAGCTGAGAGAGCAGGATAGGCAAGCGGAGACGCAAGCCGGGCCGGCAATTTCAGCCAATGAGGAAGCGCCCTTTTCGGTTATTTCAGCCAATGAGGAAGCGCCCTTTTCGGTTATTTCAGCCAATGGGGAAGCGCCCTTGTCCGCCCAGACAAGCGACCGGCCGCCGGACCCCGGCGCGGCCGGCCCGGACGACCACATGACCCGAGCGATGGTGGCTTTTGGCATGTTAAAGGCGAAGATGGCGACCACACCGGTCCTGAAACATTTCGATGTTAATAAGACTCCGGTGGTCATCATCTACGCTAACAAGTGGGCCATCTCGGCCGCTCTCGTGCAAGATCATGACGGAGTGTACTGTCCCGTGACCTTCACCAGCCGGACCCTGAAAGTTAATGAAGTTAATTACGGATTGGTGGATAAAGAAGTTCTGGCTCTATTACGGATCTTGGATGTGTGTTATACGATGCTGGTGTCTCGGCCTATCAAAGTACTCTCCAGACGGTCGACCCTATCATGGCTCTTGACGGCGAACGGGATTGACGGTCGGCTGGGGAGATGGGCGGCTCTGTTGTCTCAGTGGTCCCTCGAAGTTATTAAGTGTACTAAAGGGGAAGAGGAAATACTGGGCACACTGGCTGCCAGCATTACCCCCAGGGCAGAAGTGGAGGAAGCACTGATAGCGATCGCACCTCGGAAGCAGCCTCGACAAACTATCGTATTGCCGCCGCCAACAGTGGGACCCACGGAGGAACTAATGGTTTTGAGTTTCGATGGGTCGGCGAGTGTAAAGAAAGGGGTCGGGGCCTATAGTGCCATTTTGTGGAAGCTGCCCGAATGGAAGGCGATCGCGGCCGCCTCGGATTTCACGCCTGGCATCACGGTGAACGAAGCGGAGTATAGAGGATTGCTGCTTTCCCTAGATCTGTTGGCTGGCCGGACACAGGGGCGGATCATCATATGCGGTGATTCCAACCTAGTGATCCGGCAAATCACCGGAGAGATAGATTGCAAGGCGCCGCGGCTGAGACTGTTAAATGATCGGGTTATGTCCGCCTTGCGGAGATGGCCGGAGCACGAATTGCTGCACGTCAAACGAGACTGGAATAAGAGCGCGGATCACTTGGCTACGCTGGCCATGCGCGACAACGTAGGGGTAACGGTTTCCGATCCGGCTCTGTTATCAGACCTGACGGAGATCAACCGGTTGCCCGAGATCATCCATCCAGCCAACACGGAGGAGACAATCCGGGTGAACGCTGTTACCCGATCGCAGAAGCGTCGTTCTTCAGCCGATGGCCCATTATCCCCAGAAACAATGACCGAGGGGATAGTTCAACAGTTGCGAGCAGAGCGGATTCTCCAAGCGCAGAACGAGGAAGCGTGGATAGTGGATCTCAAGGCGTACCTTAACGGAGACGTGAATAAACTGACCGCCGAACAAGCTAAAGAATGTTTCAAGTTGGCCCCGGATTACGAAGTGGACGAAAACGGGCTACTGTTCTTCTACCGAGACGCCGACCAGCCGGAGATCGAGAGAGATAGATCCGCTCGGCTAGTCGTACCCGCTACTCTACAGCCGGATATTCTCCATCACTACCATGTGAGCTTGGAGGGGGGACATCAGGGCATCGGCCGGACATATCACAAGGTCAAGACACATTTCCACTGGCGAGGGCTTTACCGTAGCGTTCAGGCCTACGTGGGGAGCTGTCCAGATTGCGAAACCGGGAAAGGCCGGCCGACCATTAGAGGGCGGTCGCCTGGAAATATACAGGCCACCTATCCTTTTCAAGTTATTGCGATGGACCATATCCCGTCCTTACCCAAATCTCGAAATGGGCATACAGAGCTGCTGATCTGGACGGATTTGTTTACCGGGCTGGTTATAGCAAAGGCCAGCTCCACCCGTACCGCCCAACAGGTTGCGCAAAGTTACGAAGAATGTGTGTTCAGGCGTTTCGGGGCGAGCGAGGTCATCCGGCACGATAGGGAGCCCGGATTTATGGCAGACGTATTCCGAGCTTTCAATAAGATCCTAGGACAGAAGCAGAGCGCCACTATGGCTTACCGCCCGCAGGCGAATGGAAAGGCCGAAAGGATGGTTCAGACCCTAACCAGAGCCCTCAAGATGTATGTGGTGGAGGCGGATCAATGCGACTGGGATGAATATGCCGAGAGACTGGTTTTCGCTCTCAACTCGTCGTACGACCGGGTAAGGGGCGACACCCCTTTTTATCTGGCTTACGGATGGGATCCCCGATCCACTTTGGAAGCCGCCATACCAATAGGGTGCACCAGAAGCCGGGACAGAGACGCCCGCCGCTGGAGGATGGGAGTGCAACGCCACTACTCACTGGCGAGGGAACAAGTAAACGAACGTCTCCGACAAGCAATCAAGGACCGCGCCGATCAAAACAACGACCGCGCCGGGGAACACGGCATCGAGCCCGGCTCCCGGGTGTGGCTGTATCTCGATCGGGTCAAGGAAGGCTATGCACGGAAGCTGGCGCATATGTGGCATGGCCCCTTCCGAGTGGCAGAACTGGTCGGGGATCATGCAGTTAAGCTGGTCACGGCCGGAACGGAATACAGTGTTTTCCCGATAGTACATGTCTCCAAGTTGAAGTTGGCGAAGCATTTCCCGGACCGCCCGAATATACGCCTTACGGGGGAAAGCGACCGGTTGGATTTCGATGAAGCTCTGCTGCCGGAGGACAGTTGGGACAAGCCGTTAGACCCGGACGAGTACGAGGTAGAAGAAATTTTGGACGTCCGGAACGGACGGAAAACCCGGTTTGGGCGGATCCACAGGGAGTTTCTCGTGCAGTGGAAAAATTGCGAGGAGCAGTCGTGGGTGGACGAGCTAGACTTAAATTGCGGAGCTTTAATGAGAGAGTTCGATCGCCGGCGGACGAGCCGGAATCGCTTCGGGGTCATGCAGACCCACGAAGAAGGTGGGACAGAGAACTAGTCCGCCCGGCCCCAGGGCAACAGGCACGGCCGGACCAGCTAACACCACTCAGCCGAGTAATCGGTGGATGGAGCTAGTCGGGTCCGATCGGCCTTTTCCGAAGTTATCTTCGAATCAGTATGGTGCCGGATGGAGTGGTTTTCGGAGTTATCTTCGATTCAGTATGGTGCCGGATGGAATGGTTTTCCGGAGTTGTCTTCGATTCAGTATGGTGCCGGATGGGAGAAGTCAGACGAGGAAGATGAGCAAGCGGTTACTTACGTAAAAAATGGAAAGAAAAGTGTATTATCGAGGTTAACAGCCAGTAACGAATGAAGAAGATAAGGGTATGCAAGGCTAGCCTCGTGGGTCACCCTTGGCGAAGCTCAGCAAAACTTGTTCCGGAGTCGGGGTACGCGGAGGCCAGGGTGACGATCGGGATCCTGCCGAAACTGGTTGCGCCACGGATCTTGTTGGTCGAGCGCATCGAGCGAAGCTTGGAGAGTGGCAACCTGACACTTACCCAACCCCGGATACCAAGTCCCGCCTTCGGCCGAGATCCCGCTCTTCTCCACGCGGCGGTTGGCCAGATGTAGCATGATCGGGTGGAGAAAAATGTCCAAGTCGCAGTGGCCGCGCTGGATTCCATCGGCCACGAAGTTGCAGACCTTAGCCCAGCCCTCAGTCGCGCGGTTGCGACGGTTCTTGCGGTCGGTCCGGTACTTGGCTAGCTCGGGAGATTCGCGCCCGGCGGCGACGGAAATGCAAAGGTGATGAGTTGACTCCCAGATGGATTGTCCATGCCGGGAGAGGTACTCCTTGCAGACTCTCCGCAATTCCGCGAACCAGCCGGCATGGGGCAGGCCGATGTCCGGCATCTCTTTCGCCAGTATGGCCCAAGGTTCCCGGGACAAAATTGCGTTCAGTGGCCCGATCGCCACTAGCTTGGCATTCCAGTCCTCGGCCTTGGGCACAGCGAGGGCCGGTGGGAATATCCACAACGGCGGACGAGTCAACGACTTGGTGACAAAAGCACCAGTGAGGTCTTGGATACGCAGGCCTTCCAACTGCGCCTTTGACCAAGGGACCGCCGCGGCCAGTTCGAGGGCCGTCATGACCTTCCGGCGGGGAATCCACAACGGAGGAGACTCCTCTGAGGATTCCTTGGACTCGTTCTCGTCGAAGGCGAAGGGGTCCGGGGAAGGCAATTCCTCGAGGTCCTCAGTGGTAGCCTCGTCAGAATCCAGCCCCGATAGGCCAGACGCTTCTTCTCCATCAGGAGAGGCGGTGGACGGACCTCGGGGATCATGAGGGGAGACGCTAAGGAGAGCCGGAGTAGTCGGAGCCTTCGACGAAGATCTGGCAGCGCGAGGACGACGGGGGGACTTTCCCGAAGCCGGTGGAGCCGAGATCGAAGTGGGTCTAGGACTCGGCCCGCTCTCTCCATGGACTAGGGCCGCGCTCACCGGCGCGGCGGACCGTTTGGGCCGTTTGGCTGCCACGGGGCCTTGGAGCGACGCAACCCGACTGGATCGACGCTTGCCTTTGTGCCCAGGCGGATCTTCAGTGGACAAGAGAGAAGCCGCCTGCTTGCTGACTGGCGCTGGCGGCGGGTTAGGGTCCTGGGAAGTATTCCAAATCCGTAGGCGAGAAACTTTTCCCGTATCACCGGTCGCTGATCCGGGGGCGGAAGTTCCCGCGTCAGATGTCTGGACGGCCGCGGCGGAATTAGCAGCTGACGGGAGAAGGGGCGTGGCGGAAGCGGCCTGACCAGGGTCTCGCGGACAAGCCAAGTCAAGGAGGTGCCTGATAGCCTCCCGGATGGGGGCAGGACCCTTCATGAGACCTCTCACCCGGGACGCCGAAGCTGCTAGACGAGCCCGATCTTCCTTGAGAGAAGACAGGCAATCCGCACGCTCCTCCGCAAGCTGAGTGAACGCCTCCCGGGCTTCACTCACACCCGATTGGGTTTCAGCGTACGCGGCCTCAAGCTCCCGGATTCGGCGTTGAAGGTCGGGCGATGCATCGGCCGACTGATATAGCGCCTTCTGGTACTTGGTCAGCTTCTTGGCAAGCCGGATCCGGCGAAACTCCAAATTGCCCAGTTTCAGCTGCGCACCTTCCAATCGTTTGGAGAGCTTGATATAGCTGTCGTAGCGCGTCGTCAACTCACGCGCGGTCTGAAAAGACTCGATCATCAAGACGCGGAGGTTCATGACGTTTTGGTCTAAGAGCATACACGGAGTGAGTGAGTGGGGAGGCGAACCAGAACAGGCGGAAGGTACTTACTTTGGATTTTCAAGGCAGCTACGGCCTTCTGGTTTAGGACACGCTGTGAGTCCGACTGTTTTCGGAGGCGATCTCTCGCTTGGAGAAGGTCGGCGTTCTCACTTTCCAGTCGGCCAATTCGGTCGCGAGACTGAAAAGTCGCCAGAACTTCCCGGACCCGGGATTCGTCTGCTTGCTGGCTAGCCAGCCGGGCGGTCGCAGCCAACTCGGTGTTTGCTTGCTCTAGGCTGGCTACGTGAGCGGTCAGCGCAGCGACTTGAGCTTGCAGAGCAGCCAGGTCGGGTTGCCCGGGGCGATGCTCTGGGCCGGCCGGATGGGCATCCGGTCCTACGGCCGATGGCTGAGTATTGGCCGGGGAGTGGCCCGGCACAGGAGCAATGGGGGCGTTGTCACGTTCAGACATAGAGGCGTTGAAAATCAAAGTGTGGGGAATGTGATGAGCGCGTGCCTCAACCGTTGTGCGGCTGCGACAAGGCTCAGGGGCGGCTGTGGTGAAGTGCTCCAGAAGTTAACGGACTAATGATGATGGATGCCCGCATCGGATTGGCTGAAATGTCACCCTAAGCCGGATGCCCAGACCGGCCAGTAATAAGATGCAATTTGGGACTGCCAGGCGCACCTGTAGGCGGTCGGGCGGTGCCTGGCTGGAAATCAAGTCGGCAGGCCTGACAAGGGGCGAGGATAGTCGGATAAGCGGGCTGAGCAGACGGAAGGACTATGGAGGTTTGACGGCCAAGATGGCGGACTGTTCGTAAGGATGGAGTGAAGGGAGCCTGAAAGAAGAGGATTGTTCTAGTGGATGGAGTATGCACCTGGATCGTATGAGGGGCTGCCAAGGAATTGCTAGCGTCAGCGACCGAGAGGCGCGGATGGGTGGCTATCCAGCCGAGCCGGCCGGGTACAATGTACCATTCGGACTGGTACCATATGGGTTCGGTGTACCGGCCGGGTTGGTACCATTTGGGGTTGGTGTACCGGCCGGACCGGTACACAAAGTCGGAGTTAGCCGGGTTGCGTTGGGTAAGGTACATGACTGGTCAGCCGTGTTATTTGAGGTAGGTTACACAAAGGGAGTATTGGACATAGGATAAATCAGTATACGTTTCGCTTTCTTAGACACAAGTCGCTTTTATTGGTTCACGGCAGAGGGCTAACAAGGTCCCCTCTTGCTGTTATTGGTTTGCCCGGGGAAGGTTAAGTTAACCCACCGGAAGTCCCCTGACCGGGAGTCGCGGCGACTTCGTATACTCACCTCAAGTCGCCCGTGTTTTGAACACGGTATTAAGTATTGGGAAGTGGTGACATTTTGGCCTTCTGTGGAAGAGTGTGGAGTTGTATCTGCCTCATATACACATTTGGATTCGCCCTTCATTGTTATTGGTTTAGCTGGCCGATTGATTATTCTCGGTCCAGCCGGTACTATACAAACTTCAAGTGTCTTATTGGTTTAGCTGGCCGATCGACTATTCTCGGCCCAGCCGGCACTATACAAAGTTCAAGTGTATTGCCAGACGAGCTCCCCGGTGACGATTTCCGCCCAGGAGCTACCCCTAGTCCTACACCTCATCTCCCTATTGGACGGATTTACACTTTTCGCCCTAGGGTCCACCAGGAGAGCTAACCACCCAGTACTGACGGGTACACAAGGTGAGCTTTCAACATGCAACATTCGAGCAGTCGCGATCAAGCGGATGGAAGCGACCGATCCAGCCGGCCTCAAGCCGGATCGGATCATGACTCGGATGGACGGAGTACCCCCTCCGGTAGTCAGTCGTCTGGGACCCCCGTGGGTGTTCGCGTCTCAGGAAGATTTTCTGAGAGCGACTACACCACAATTGCGTAACACCCTCTTGCCCATCCTGGCTGCACATTCAAGCTGATCTGTACCGCTTCTGCCCTGATCACAACCCGACTCTTCAAAAGATCCTCGACCCATCCTGATCTTCAACAAACGACCTCGAAAACACTTGCGACCTGCTCTTCAGCACTTGTTCACTTCGTATATAGTCCGACTAAACTGAGAACTTACTTGCCCTTGCATATCAACGCTGATCAGGGGCTGATCAGCCCTGATCACGATCGCCATAGTGATCGACCAAGTGATCAGGTGGTGATCAGGCTGATCAGCCCTTGATCACCTCGGGAACGCTCTGGGTCATCATCATCACAACTCAATTCATCTTCCAAACCACGCTTCCGATCTTTATACCCCGTCAGGACAACCATACAACACCGATCTCGGCTGATCAGGCCCGATCAGGCCTGATCAGGCCTTGCCACGTCATCTTCGGACAAACCATAAGTTATCATCACTCACGAACACCGATCTCGACTGATCAGACCTGATCAGGCCTTGCCACGTTATCTTCGGACCAACCAAAAGTTCACATCACTCACACAACATGTCACTCTACATGCCCGATCTTCATTTCTCATCTGATCTTCATTGCTCAGGCTGACAGACCGATCAGACCGTAACTTCGTATCATAGTCATCTTCAACCATTATACCAATCAAAAATTGGCTGGTCACCTGCCTTGATACGTCATGTCACCAGTCACTCTTTCTTATTTCATCCACGTGAACTCCACTTAGTGACTGTAATACCGATCGTGATCGTGATCTCCATCATTCCGCCAGTGCCTGGGACTGGGCTTAACGACCATACTTGGCTGATTTCTCCACGTCGTGCATATCCGTTGGCCACCACCTTTTCTTCTTAATCGGGATCAACCTTTTCCCACCCATCAACCGTCATATGTTGATGGGTGTCCTTATCGTCACCAATCAACGGCCATGTGTGGTCCACTTCAGTCCCAATATTTTCCGATCGCTTCACCACAATTAGATACAGCTGGATTACTCACAGGGGTGATCCGATCCTGTGAGACCGCCGCAGTCGATCGACAGGTTAACCCAGTCGATCGTTGGTTGATGCTTGGACATCCAAGGGATGCCCAAGATAACATCGAACTTGTCGTCAAGATCGAGGACGATGTATTCGTCCTCGAACGACAGTTCGTCTAACTCGAAGCGTGTGCGAATCAAACGCTTTGGTATAGTCACGGTTGCACCTGTTGCTAACCGGACTGACAACATACTTCGTGGAGATTCAATCTCCACGAAGTTCAACGACATTAGAACCTCAGTTCTAACAAAGAGCTATTATCCTCACATGCCCGATGTCGGCATGTGAGATAACCCGTCCAGTAGGGCGCCCCGCCCCTACTGCTTGCTGCCGTTTTTTGCATCAACAGAGGGTTACCCCTGTTGATGTCGCCGACCAGCGGACGGTCCAGTCCGCTGACTGCGTGGCGCCGGCCGCGGCGCCACACATTCATGGGCGTAATGGCCCATCTTCGCGTATCTATTGCAGGGAAGAAACTTCTTGTTCTTCGGTTGCCTCGGTGTCGAGGCAACTGCAACCGATAGGTCCATCGGTTCTGGACCTTCTCCGCCCGCGCCCTGGCGCGGGTTTTGGTGTCTCGGGACGAAGTGTGAACTTCGTCGTCTCGAGAAATTGTTATGGTTAACATGCTGCACTGGCGGCATGTTAAAGTCGAAAGGCACTTGAGCTTTTCGACTAACCCCAGCATGCGTTGCTGCTGAACGCATGCTGAATTCCTCTCGGATGCTTTGGTCTATAGCATCCCTCAGAGTCTTTGGGGGAACCCGATAAAGACTCTGTTTGATGGGACCGTCATTCAGTCCCTTCATAAAGCCAGTGACCTGCATGGCAGGGGGCACCGGCTCGTATACAATATTTGATAACAAATATTGTATTTTCTGAGCGTACGCATGTAGGCTCAGCTTGCCCTGCTTGAGTTCCATGAGCTCTTCGCGGCAACTAATCTCCATTTCTGGAGCTTCGAAGTTGAGCTTCAGCTCAGCTTTTAAATCCTGATACGTCAGGAACGCAGCGCCATCTGTGGCGCTGCGGCTCATCGCCCATGCCCTGGCGCGACCGCCTAGGCATGTGGTGGCGAAATAAGCTTGTGAACGCGGGTCCACAATCTTTTGCGCCGAGAGGGCATCTTCCACCTCTGCGAACCATCTACGAAGGGGTTCACCCCCTTCGCAAGTAAAGGGCGGAATCCGCGCCTTTACCACTTCAACGCTCGCACTAGATGTAGGCGTTGTAGGTTGCGTCCGCAACATTGCGGAACGCATCCGAGGATCGATATACATCCTCTTGAAACGGGTTACCGTATCCAAGGCTTCCTCCGGGGTTTTACCTCGGAGGACGGAGATGATCTCGGGCCCTATGGTCCGGATCATCTCCACAACAGTGTCCACAGTTCTCTGTGTCCACTGAGGGAAATTTTCCCTCACCAAGTCTTGCGCGAGCAGTCGCTCGCGCTCACGTTCGCTGACCGTCGTCATGACGGTCGGGCGGCTCTTAACCTTCGTTCCGCTAATTAACTAGCGGAACGCGTCAACTGTGGTCGTTCAGACGGACCACTAAGTGCTACCAGGTGTAACAGGCTAGCTGTTACTGGCTTACACTGTAAGAATTGCAATGAGGAAGCGTGTAATTGAATAGGACCAAATGTAATTTGGTAATCCTTAGTTTATTTAAACAAACTTTAGAGTAGACTAATTAATGTTTAATTTGTTCGTCTTAAATATACATTTAATATATAATAAGGCACGTGTCTGCTAGGAAGGTAAGTTTAAAGATATGAGTGGTTTAGAGTTAATAACTATAATGAATTCAAACTACCAATAAACATGTGTTATAAGATGCGTCTTGAATGATATCTTTATCATTTAGATTTACTTTGTTAGGATCGATAAATTATATCAGAATCTGTTCTCAAGGTGAATTATAACAACTTATAATTCAATATTCACATTTCAGACATTAAGTATGAAATTGAACAGTGATATTTTAACCTAAATATCACTTATGTAATGACACCCCATTACACATCCCATACCGATTGCTGTATAGTGACTACGTCTTGAAACTTCCAATCTTCCATTAGATTCGTCGATTCAATACATTCCGCTTTTTCTCCTCTATCACCTCCACGTCGATCCAGTAGAGGTGATTCTACACAGTTAAAATCTTCCCCTATGATTCCAAATTCCCTAGCATCCAATCTCCATTTTCGTAGCTTTTTGAAAAATAGTTGCCGTTTCTGAGGTACGTCAGATGGGGCATATATATGAAGGATTTTCCACTTTCCAACCTGCATTTCCATGTTTATTCCACCAAGCTTTGTGCCATGGCTGAACATCAGGGACATGCTCTGGGAAAAAGAGAATACACACTCCTGTTTTGGTGTGAAATACTCCAATATACCATTCGTATTCCGGATTTGGTTTGTGGTCACCCGGCCTCCCAGGCACATGTTACCTCTCTTGCTTCGTCATCCGACGTAAGATGGGCTTCATGAAGTGGCACACAGACAGGTCGTTTTTAAACTGGAATAGCCCTCCAGCCTTGGAGCCAGTTTAACCGCGATGCCGGTGGAAACCTCAAACATTTTAGGAAATAAACCTTAACAATCCAGTTTGTGTTTGCTTGCAGTATTCGTGACGTAACCACCTGTCTGATTTCCATTCATTGAGATAAACTGTCCACTGCATGCTGTATTCATCATGTCGTGATAAGACAGGAAGTATGTTTAAAACTCCAGGATGAAGGCTCCCCACCGCGGTGCCCTTAGTAAGTAGGATGGGGTGATCTGACGTATTCCCTGGTTCTGTAGATGTTGCGCTTCTGCATTATTTTGCTTGGTTTGAATCAATTCCACTGCCCCGTGCATAAATCGCGCTAGGTGGTCCCAGGCCTGGTCCGTTTTAGCAATAATATCTTTAATGAGTTGTTTGTATTGCGGAACAACTTGAGTAGCTTTCACGTGACGTCGAAGTTTTGAAATTACTAGATCGTCCGGATAAGCATTTTCCCCAGAATTCCAGTGAGGTGAGTCCAAATAAGACTGCAAATATCAAACCGTTATCTCCGCTTAAGATCGCATAGATGTAAGAGGATTTCACCCCCGTATTTCTGCCGGTGAAGCACAAGCTAGTCTTGTGTGCTATTCCGCACCGCCTGTTTGTGGGTTGAGTCTACTACAGCCCGTTGCTTTTTGTTCCCACCCAATAAAAGCTTCTTTTTGAGGGACTGGAACTAACCATTTTTACCTTCGATGATTAAAGATATCCAACACTCACTACGCCAATCAGTCGTCAAATCTTCAACTCGGTCTTCACCCAGTTGATCTAATAACTTGTGAGCATATCCAAAATTAATTAAAAAGGAGCAGAAAAGTGATCGTGCCTAGCAGATCGCTTTCTACCATTTTGACGTGGTAGACGTTGTCATTGGAAATTTTACCGAAGTATGCTCAGCCCAAACAACACTTAACGAGTTCCACTTCTGTTCCCAACCAATGCCTTTATGTGTGTCATCATGTGCCTCAGAGGGCTCGACATCAACAATAAACAGTTCATCAAACAGTTCTCGCGTTAC
This sequence comes from Sclerospora graminicola, assembly GCA_001887855.2. Lineage (NCBI taxonomy): Eukaryota > Oomycota > Peronosporomycetes > Peronosporales > Peronosporaceae > Sclerospora > Sclerospora graminicola. The sequence goes on along the minus strand of MIQA02011065.1, from coordinate 8,547 downwards.
CGCATGTAGCTTGCTCACTACATTATGCGTTTCCCGCAGTAATATCGGCCCCTCTTGGACTACTCTTAATAGATTTTGTCCTGATTCAATATCTATCCGCTTTCGACCCCTCGTTCAACTCGCTGGTCCCTTCTCGTCTTGCCTCTTAAAGGTACTGGGAAGTAATTGAAACGATGGCTGAAAGTCAGACTCATCACTTAAGCAATTGTGCCGCTCTTGTGAGCCGATTACAGTTTCGGGTTTGTAAACGGAGGTCATTCCACGCCGAAAATATATTTTCATCAACATGGTATTGTTGACAGATCAGCTAACGGACTTGGAAGTCCGTTAGATCCACACCTAAAACGTGCGGTTGTTCTTGAGGATGTAGTTGTGCCACTCTTGATGTGAGAAAACTTGTAAGAGCCGGTCACTGTCACCAGCTAAGGCCTCTGCCCAGCCGATGTGCCATTGCCATATTTGTTCTATTTTCTTGCTTTTATTTTCCTGTGCAGCTGAACTATCCTCTTGTGTCACAGTAATAGATCAAATTTCTTCAAAGAGAACCCCTTTAGTTGAAGTATAATCTGCTCGGTGCGATATAGAATCATTTTGAGCTAATGATTCCGCCTTTCTTTTTTACGTACCTTTCAAATTGTGCCCTATTGAGTCATCTAGAGCTTTGTCTATTCCGGCCATCGTTGAACGAAATCGCTGCCGTTTGTGCGATGAATGGTCCATATCTCCTTCATCCTGAATTAACTTGTATTTCCCTCCATCGTCCTGCATACTCTCTTTAGTATCTCGCACACCGGACTGTTCTCCAGAAGGTAACGCTCTCCACCCGTGTACATAGCCCTGATAGTGGGCATTCTCAAAATGAAGTACCAGGGGAAACTTATCTCCGTCCCCGTTCGCTTGGTCTTTGATCTCTTTCACTAATCGAATACACATCCCCAATGACATCGGGTACTCCCCGCAAGTGGCGTACTTGCATCCTTGGTGAGTCTGTGTCTCAGGCGCATAATGTATCAGACCCATTTTTGACGCTCCCGGCTCCGAGTTGACAACAAAGATATCTCGTTGTAATAAGGTACCAAAGCTTCCGAGGGTATCATTACTACCTCATTCCTTAGCATCTACCGTCCGTTCCACCTCCGACGGAGTGCTACCGAATTCCACCAAATAGTCCTTAAATGTAACCTCTGATTGTTTGGTGGAGATTTTATCATAACCCGGACCTAACGCTCTCAATGTTTGTTTCCGCACCCCGGGTGGGAATTTCAATGAAGAATCTATCAGCGCTCGTGCTGTGCTGTACAATATTGTTTGAATAATTATGCTGGGTAAGCTAATATATCCGCTTGTCCCGCTAAAGATGAGTTTAGATAACACTGAACGATGCTGTACACCTGACAGTTTCCATTGGCAGGTGTTATGATCTGTTGGAGGCCCATCTCCATCATTGCCTCTTCCACTTACCAAGAGGTTTCGGCATCTATAGTTACTCCACTGGAAAGCATCCAGTGTACCCTGTGTTTCCGTCACCCGAGTTGATAATTTCAATAAAGCTTGTTTGACTTTGGCTTCCGTAATCAGAAGCTCAATATTATCGTGGTTACGTGACTTGTGTTGCCCCGACCTATGTTTTAGGTTTGGGATCCCTAACCCCCTTGGTATCTTTGTTTTGCTGACTGGCGCCTGTCTCAGCTGTCTGTCTCTGAGACCACCCGTTGGTTACCCTCTGCCATTTTATATTCCTGATTTGTTTTAACATGCTCTCTAATAGAGGTTTGTTCCCCTTTGTGAGAATCCATCAGTCGTGTTTCTTTATTCTTTTTCCTGGCGACCAGAACCCAGCCCGCCGAATTCTGTTAGACTTCGTTTTTAACTTCCGGGTCCTGTTGCTGCGTTGATTTTGGCGAGTTGTAAGTCTTATTCCCTCCATCTGGCGGCTTTTCCACCACCGGTGTAGTCGTGGGCGAACTCGCTACATCTTTTCTTCCCCTTCCGTTTCTCATTGTAAGCCAACCGTTTATTGGTGACTTCGGTACGTAATTCTTCCAGACTGGTAAAAGTAGGTGTTGGTACTTCCAGTTCATCAGCCTCTTCTACTGACACTTGTATACAGTTGTTATTAAGCATATCCTTTTGGGAGACAGAACACCCCCGTACCTGGTTGCCGGCCTCACGACAACCCAAGCAATGCCAGCGGCCACGTGTTGCCGGGTGTTCTACCGTTAACATCTCTCCACATCACCATATCCACCAGATTTTCGTGAAAGCCTTTGGGCAGCCACTAGCATCAATAGTTAATGCCTAGTCAAGTGATGTATGAGACATTGGGCCACCCTGATCCAATTCTCCTAATTGAAAACCCATTATAAGCCTAGATTGCAAAAAGGCGTGGAATTTTAAAAATATCAATATTGCGAGTGATATTTTTGATAATCATCATGTATTCAGACGCCGAACCAAACATAAAAGCATGTGCCCCATGCTGACGTTCCCATATTGTCGATAGTGCTTCTGGTTCTGCATGAATATTTTTTAACTTGTGTAAGTGCTTGTGATACGGAATCTCCACTTGTTCAATTTTTTTGCGATGTATCGTGTAACAAAAATGGAAACTGAGACAATATCTTGACTTATTGTAACTTATAGTTTTCATCTGAGCAATAAGCTCCAAATGCTGTTTAGAATTGTCCTTCTGGCCGACGCTGCCATGGCAATGCTTTCCTGGATACTCCTAGTACTTTGGAAAGCTCGTTTTACTGGTGCCCTCCAATCATATCCATAATTAAACAACCTTCCACTTGTATTCGTATCGTCAACAATAGACACAGACGATCTGTCAACGTCTTTGGCCCATTCAGAATTTTGTGGTAACTGGCGGGCAATGATAGTACCATCTGTTAATCTTTTAACAATTATCCACTCATCTTCAGTTCCTTCTCGTAGCTCTGTGCCCCGGGTCGCTGTTCATTCCTTCTGTTGAAGTGATAGCACGTTGCGCGTAGAAGTAGTGACGGAAAAGGAAGAACTTGCTTGTAAGAAGGCAAAAAGAATTATATTTTACTTTTATCATCGACACTAAGCATTATATCTGTAGAGACATTCATGTAGAGTTCCTATACCTCAGTAGAAACATTAGCACTTAATGTATATATGCACATATAAGTGCAAGTGTAGCGGATTCAATGCCACTTATTCTCTTGTGTGTTAATTCTTCACAGAGTATCAAGGGTAATGCTTTTTTATTAGTTAAGAGAGGTAATTCTTATAAAGGGTAAATGTACTAAGAAAAGCCGTTTACTCCAACAGCCCCACTGGATTGGATGAGTACATTTTTGTAAACTAAATTTGACAGTTGTTCATGTGGGTTATACGTTAATATAGAATGAAGAAGATAACTGAGGGTAATCGCATCATTAGACTGTGTAATCAGTTCTAAGTCATAAATCCGGATCCGTGTTAGCTAGAATTGTTTGAGCAGTACTAAATCCACGGGTCACAATAGTAGCCATTATAAGGCGGAAGTTTTAATATAATTAATATCAATAATATCCCTCAATATTTAAATATGTCAGATTCGGCGTGTAAGCCAGGAAAACTTTAAGCTGTTCAGCTTTTATTTTATTTAAGTATATCAAATTTGGTTAGTAAACCAGGGAAACCTCACATAGTTTGCATAGGAAAACATTAAGCTGTTCAAATTTGTCATTTTATTTATGTATGTCAAATTTGGTTAGTAAACCAGGGAAAACCTCGCATAGCTTGCGTAGGAAAACCTCAAGCAATTCAAGCTTTTCATTTTTGATTAAGTATTTCAAATTTGGTTAGGAAACCAGGGAAAACCTCACATAGATTGCGTAGGAAAACCTTAAAAAAATTGGTTGTCTGGTTTGTATGATTGCTTAGACATTCTGTCCCAAGTTTATTTCTTAAATAAAGGAATTGAGGCTTTGGAAGTGTCTTGGTAAAAATATCAGCTATCATGTCCTTTGTATTGCAATACGTTATAGTATACTGTTGTTGTTCTACTTTTTCTTGTACAAAGTGATAGCGTATATCGATATGCTTAGATCTACCAAGTAGTTCAGGATTATTTGCAAGTTTAATGCAACTTTGGTTGTCTTCGTGAATTATTGTTGGTTTTGTGGATTGAAATCCAAGTTCAATTAGCAGGGTCTTTAGAAATATTACTTCCTGCATGCAATGACAGAGTGCAATATACTCAGCTTCCGTTGTGGATAGAACCACAGTATGATGTTTTCGAGAAAGCCACGATATCGGACTTTTACCGATCATTGTCACAAAACCACCTATAGATCGTCGAGTATCTGAGCAGCTCGCATAGTCAGAGTCTGAAAAAGCGGTAAGACTGTCCGTGAGTTGACGGGTAGTCTGCTGGATTGTTCCACCCAGAGTTAGTCCGTGGCTTGTTGTGCCATGCAGGTATCTGAAACCTCGAACTACTGCTTTCCAGTGTTCTTCTCCAGGGTTGGAAAGGTATTGACTTACTTCTCTCATGTAGTATGCAAGGTCAGGGCGAGTGCCTATCATAAGATACATGAGGCTGCCGACTGCCTCGCGATATGGAATGTCTTTCATCATATTTCTTTCAGCTTCTGTTTGAGGGCTCATGGCACTAGACAGTTTTATGCTGCGGTCAACTGGTGTAGTGACGGCGTACGTCACAATGGTTTTAAAGCGATCCAGGACCTTAGTAGCATATTTCTCTTGGTGGATGAAGATTGTTCGGTCTTTGCGGTTCCGCTCTATGGACCAACCGAGCAAGTACTTCACCTCCCCTAAATCTGTCATATTGAAACGCTTCTTCAAGGCAGATTTGATTTCATTGACGAGGGCAGGTGTTGGAGCGATGATCAGTAGATCGTCAACATAGACTGCAATATAGCATGTCTGATTATGGAGCGATCCGACAAAGACAAATCGATCTTTGATGAGACGTCGGAATTTGATGCTCTCCAGGAATTTCGCGAGGGTTTGATACCACACACGGGGTGCCTGTTTGAGTCCATACAAGCTCTTCTTGAGCTTGCACACCAAATGCTCTTTTCCTGGGATTGTAAATCCTTCAGGTTGCTCCATATAAATTTCTTCATCAAGAAAACCATTGAGAAAAGCAGTCTTCACATCCATTTGGTGAATTTCATAGTTAAGGATTGCTGCAATAGTAAGAAGAAGACGAAGGACTTCCATTCGTAGCACAGGGGCAAAAATTTCTGTGTAGTCAATACCAAACTGTTGGAGAAAACCTTTTATTACTAATCGAGCTTTAAATCGATCTACTTCGCCGTTGCCGTTGTATTTGACAACCCAGACCCATCGGTTTCGGAGTACTTTCCTTCCTGATGGTCGGGGGACAAGTGTCCATGTGCCGTTATCATCATGAGACTTGATCTCGGATTGAGCAGCATCGAACCAGTCTTCAGCATGAGAAGATGTCATAGCTTCGCGGAATGTACGTGGCTCGGCAATATAGCGAATAGCTAGAAGAGTGTAAATGAGATTGACCCGACGATGTTCGTCTGCAATATCCTCAGAACTATTTAAAAGAGGAACGGATTTTTCAAGGGGAATGTCATTTAGTTGATCTATGTCATCAAACTTGCGCTTGGTGCCTCGTTGGGATGGTTGTGTAATAAAACTATATGTTTGCTCGTTTCGGTGCAAAGCATCAGCCAAGGATGGCAAGTATAGTGATGTATTCCCGGCTTAGATGCAACATTCTCTGTAGGTTGATGAGTTACATTATACGGTGTCGTAGGCAATATAATACGATCCGTATTTGGGGAAGTTTCATCCCTATTAGGCTGTTCTAGCTCTGCTGATCGATTTGATCTACCTAATCCTGATTCCGTTGGCAAAAATGTCAAGGAGGGGAATACGGTTTCGTCAAGTAACATCACGGCTGTAGATAATCTTGCCAGTGGAAACATCAAGTAGTCGAAAACCACGCTTATGGTCGGGTAGACCGAGATACATGCATATAGTAGCATGTGGATCTAGCTTGTCCCGATGTGTTTCTGGGACGTGGACAAAAGCTTTGCATCCAAAAACACGGAGGTTCATGACGGAAGGTTTCTTGTCATACCAAAGCTCATAAGGCGTTTTGTTATTCGTAACAGAGCTGGGGGTCATGTTCACCAGGTCGGTAATGTGGCGAACGCATTCAGCCCATAATTCACGAGGTAATTTTCCATCAAATAGGGTAGCTCGAACGCGTTCCATATAGGTACGCATTCTTCGTTCAGCTACGCCATTCTGTTCGGGCGTGTATGCCATTGTAAATTGCGTTTTGGTCCCGTATTTCTCCCACAACGTTCGACCAAGTTTTTCATACTCTTTCGCATTGTCAGCTTGAAGAGTTTTAATTTCAGGGTCATAATTAATGGACGTATATTGGATAGTGTGAACATCAGAGCGAAAAACATTAAGCGCCTTGCGGCGAAAGTTTTCGTAGCATTCATATAATTTGGAACGAACTTTGATAATATATGTGACTGCGAAACGCGTACAGTCATCAATAAAGATTAGAAAATAGCGACAACCGGTTAGACTTGGTGTCGGCATTGGACCACATATATCACTATGAACCTTGTCAAGAGGAAATTTTGCACGTTCAACGATTTTATTTAGATTAAATGGTTGACGGTGTGACTTTGCTAGTGAGCATGAAGAACATGTAATATCTAGTTGCGATCCTACTCCATCGAGTTCATGATCGATGATTGCTTCATTCTTAGGCAAAGCCTGTAATATACGAAAGTTAGGATGACCCATTCGTTTATGTAAACGTAAAATGGCTGACTTACCATGAAGGGTGATCAGAGCCGTCGGGTTACAGGTGGATGTCGACTTCGGACTCGCCATGAATTGGTACAAGTCGGCATGCGTGGCAATTTTGGCCTTCACGCTAAAATGTTGGCTCGTATTAATCGCGCATTGCATGCGATTAAAAGAAAAGCGAAAGTCTTCCTTCACAGCCGCAGGCACCGAAAACAAATTGAACTTGAGTTCGGACGCATAGAAGACGTTGCGCAGCATGAGCGTCTGAGGTCGTCCCTTGGAATCAATAACCTTGAGGGAGATGTCACCAATCGCAAGGACCGGGATTTGGTTCTTTCCACCCACAGTAATCCATCCTGTGTAAGGCGTTGTCGTCGTGAACCACGCTTGGTTATACGTCACGTGGCGCGTACAACCGGAGTCGATAGTCCAGACCGGATCAACATCCGTGGGAGTCATTTTGGCTGTTAAACCAAACGTCGACACAGTAGCGGCGGTAATTGCAATCATCGCGCTGTTGTTGTGACGGGACTGATGGTATCTGTTGTTGCCTTGGTTGAAATTGCTGTTCCCACCATTGTAGCCACCGTTACCATTATTGTAAGCATCACTGCTACCATTGAAGGTGCGCTGTGGGTTGTAGCCGGTATTACCTTGGCTGTTTCCACGACCAGAATTGCGGTTGCCTTGACCGTATTCACGCTGACCAAAATTACGTCTGCCCCCGTTACCGTTGCGGTTGGTGCCACGCGAGTATGAGTGCTGACGATTGCTGTGAACATTGGTCGAGTTGCGTCGGATGCTCATGTTATTGCTCGACAACTTGAAGTTGGTGAGGATAACCGTGTTTGGTTTTACCTGACCAATCGACATGTGCTTCACCAACACTCGGCACGTAGCCATCGTGTGGTTTGAGCGATCACAGTACGAGCATATGCGTTGACTGTCAGTGTTCGAACCCACAAGGGCTTGAGCACTTGCAACAGGAGCATTTGATACCAGAGCACGTTCATTCTGGGTTTCAATACTTTCGGGTGTACCCCGGGATAGCGCGAATCTCTCTTGCGCGAGTTTCTTGGTCACATGGGACTCCAAGTTACTCTTAAGCTCTCGAAGAGGCAATATTTCACGGTTTCTGCGCCAAATGCGCATCTCACTCTCCCACGATGCAGGCATCGCGTTGAAGAGGAACACAGAGAAGACATTATCGTCAAAACTGTTGTTCAGTACGGTGTTAAGGCCGCTCATGGCGTCTTCGTACTTGAGAATGAACTCTGTCATGTCATCACCTTCCTGGTAACGAGCATTGTACAGGTAGTTCATAATGCCGTAGGGATCACCGTAAGCCTTGGTGCCCTTGTATCGATCGCATATGGCTTGAAAAATATCATAAGCCTTGTCGAAATCCTTGACAATTCTAATATGCTTATCGTCAAGCGTCTTCATCAAGAATGACTTGACTTGAGAATTCAAGCGACGCGTCTGAGCGGCAGCAAGGAGAATCTTGTTTTTCGCTTTAGCTTTAGCCTTTGCCTTCGCTCGCGCCTTGGCCTTTGCTGCCTTTGACCTTGCCTTGGCAAGCTTCCTGGCATTCAGTGCTCCAAAAGATTCAACTTGAGCAGAAGCTGGGAGCACAGGAGTTGCAGGCTTTGAGACATCGTCGTTTCCATCTTGAACTGCCGAATCCTCGATGGTGAGTCGGCGGACGTCGGTCGATGCAACAAAATCTTCTTCATCGTCGTCCAGTTCTTG